>JBBPKN010001103.1:0-21518 GCA_038089275.1 Pulveroboletus cf. rosaemariae | reverse complement strand
CTCTTAATGTTATGTATCAGGTACATTGAAATATTCAACTTTTGTGTCAAGCGGAAACGGGAATCTGCGTAACTGCCGTAACTTCAAGGCCGCCAGCAGTTGCACGGACCCGAGGTTGTGTCGCACAAGAATCTGCTGCCAGTCTGACTGCCCCCCTGAATACTTCGTCCTCCACCTTACGCTCACCGTCAACCAGTCCCAACAAACCTTCAAAGTGCTCGCGGACAATATCCACAGCTGCGGCATCGATGAGAGCTGGCTGGCCATCTCGCAGGGTTTGTGGGACACCTGCGGTATTAATCTGGCTCTCTGTCCAAATTGGTTCTACGTCATCCTTGCCAACGCCAACATTGGCGCGTCCACCATGCTTTGCCCAGTCACTTGCGCGGTTGATATTCAAGTCCGTAAAAACGGTGTCAATAGCACAGATAAGACCATCGATTTGTTCAGTGGTGTGGCGAGGCGTAACAGTGATCCTCAAACGCTCCTCGCCAACAGCAACAGTGGGATAGTTGATAGCCTGAACGTAAATGCCGTATTCGTGCAATAGCTTATCACTGGCCAACTTAGCAAGTCCTGCATCCCCCACAAGAACTGGCACAATGTGGGATGGGCCTGGGATGACGGGAATGTCCAGTTCAGCGAAACGCTCCTTGACCTTGCGAACGTTGACTTGTTTCAAAGCGCGATCGCCCATATGATACTTCTGATATATGATCGACGCGCGAGAGCCAGCGACGGTAGCGGGAGGGAGTGAAGTAGTGAAAATAAATCCTGGGGCGTAAGAGCGGATCATGTCGATGAAATCGCGTGAACCAGCAACATATCCTCCGACAGAGCCATAAGCTTTGCCCAAGGTACCTACAAAATAGATCAGAAGACCCAGGGTACAAATGTCAGTGTTCAACTCACCAGTGATGATGTCGACACGATCCATGACGCTTCCCTTGATGGGCTCTGAACTTTGGCCAGCCTTCTGATGCGCTTCGAAATCGAGATGTTCAGCAACGCCCGCACCATGGGGACCGTACAATCCCACGGCGTGAACCTCATCCAAGAAAGTCAGAGCGCCATACTTCTTCGCCAAATCACAAATTTCGTCGATAGGTCCAATGCTGCCACACATGGAATATACGCTTTCGAATGCAATGATCTTCGGAGTTTCGCGAGGCCACGTCTTGAGCTTGCCTTCTAGGTCCTCCAAATTGTTGTGCTTGAAAATCACCTTTTTTGCGCCAGAATGACGGATGCCCTGAATCATGGAGGCATGATTGGACGCATCGGAGAAGAACACCAAGCCCGGGAGCTTTGATCCGAGGGTAGAAAGAGTGGCGTCATTTGCGACATAGCACGACGAAAAGACGAGGGCTGCTGGCTTCCTGTGCAGTGACGCTAGTTCCTTTTCTAGGGCGAGGTGCATAGCAGTGTTTCCAGCAATGTTTCGTGTTCCTCCGGCACCGGCACCGTACTTGTCCAGAGTTCGGCTATGCACGAAAACTGATGAGGGTGACATCAAGCATGGTGATTTCTACATACTGCATTGCTTTGAGGACAACCGGGTTGTTCCCCATTCCGAGGTAGTCGTTGGAGCACCACACCTCGACTTCGTCCTTGACACGAGCAGTATGAGCGATGGGGAATTTGCTAGCAAGTCTGTTGATGTTGTTGAAGTAACGATAAGACTGGTCTTTGTGCTTCTTCTCGAGCTCTGCTGCGAAAAGCTGTTCATAATCAAAGGTACCTTTGCTGTGATTTTGGGCGCCAACGACCGGTGCAGGGGCGGGAACCCCATGGAAGGGACAGCCACCCGGAGCCACATGGTCGGCAGCGGGTGTGGTTTTCTGGGCTGAAACGGCTTCCACCTTGGCAGCAGCAGCAGCGAGATCTTCGGCCATGCGAGCAGCTGCTCGAGCAGCGGACGCATGGGGACATTTAGCAATATCTGCATCAGTGATCTCGACGCCAGGGAAGATGCCCTTGCTGTGGTGAATTTTCTGTACGTCTTCCTGAGCGGCGACACTGGCATATGTAGCAACGACCTGATGAGAGCTCATCTGCAAAGCGGGACCCATGATGGGACATTTCGTAGCGGACTCGGTGAGCTGGGAAAGGGAAGGGAAGCGGGAAGATGCAAGACTAGAGAGGGAACGGAGTGTCTGCGTCCGCGTCCTGCCAAGAAATGGGCATACTGTGTTGAAACGCGAGAGGGCCAAGAGCTTTTCCATAGCTATGAACGAGAAGGATGCTATCTAGACTGGAACGCATGAGCGCAAGGCTCTTGAAGAAGGAGACAAAGAACGTACGACGAGTGATCGATACCAGTGGGAGGAAAGCGAATGCCCTGATTATAAGGATGGAATGAGAGAGAATCGGATTGGCTCAAGGTCACGTGGTCCATTTTCTCTCACCCAGTCCGGCGGGTGCGCGACCATCAACATCGCTGTGAGACGACGACGAGACCGGTGTCCCTCAATCACTGGCTGTGGGGACACGGACACACACCACGGTCCATATATACTTCCGGGTCGCACTGTGAGAACGCATCAATGAAGGCGCAGGAGGGGCTGCATAGGCCGAGCGTCTGAATAATTCCTAGTGACAGAGGTGGCTGTCATGGCGAGTCCGGCCTCCTGCTTGCGTGGCGTGTTCCGCGTGGTGCTCGGCAGCTCACACGTAACTCAAAGCCCGAGTCGAATATCTACCTCGCCGATAGTTCAGCACTTGAACTCGTCCTTGCACTGTCCCACTATCCCATCGTCTTCATCGCTGTTGGTCGCCTACGACAGCTCCATGTCCGCTTCGAGCTCGTCCCTGCATTTGCCCATCCCCCCTGCTCGCGATATACCCCTCACCTTCTCCGCAAGCTTCAAGAGCTGGTTTGTTCGTTTCCGTCCCGGTTATCCGTCCAATCTGATGCAAGAGTATCGCCTAGGTGGAGCGTCGGTGAAAAACAAGGTGCCGCAGCAGAGGAGCGACTTTTGAGGTATGGATACCATCCTGGGTATACGACCCTATCTTCAACCCAGTCCATCTTTCTCGCTCAGGCGGCTACCTTTCTTCTCCTCACCAGAAAGGTTGCCTATACATGCGGTTGGAGGCAGCCCCGTGACTGCCCGCAGCGAACGAATAGAGCTGGCGTCCCCAAAGCATTATCTCAACTGTCTTTCGGTCACGGCCATGGATCCATCCCCGACAGCCCCTCCACCCGCTGTTGTCTTGCACGGTTATGGTGCTGGACTTGGCTTCTTCTTTCGCAACTTCCCTACGCTAGCTTCGTGGGCTGGTAGTCGCGGTACTAATGTCTATGCCCTGGATTGGCTTGGTATGGGTCGCTCTGCTCGCGTTCCGTTCCGCGTAAAGGCAAAACGAGACGACATTCCTGGTCGTGTACAAGAAGCCGAATCCTTTTTCGTCGACTCTCTCGAAGAGTGGCGCGCCAAAGTGGGCGTAGAAAAAATGACCTTGATTGGACATTCGCTTGGTGCATATTTCAGTGTCGCATATGCCCTTCGCTACCCTATGCGAGTCCATAAACTCATCTTGCTCTCCCCTGCCGGCGTACCTCATAGTCCCGACAATCTGACGATGCCTTCAAGAGAGTTGACCGATACCGGTGATTCTGGCAACTCACCTAGTATCCGAGCGGAACCTGCATCTGCTTCCGGAATTCGCCATATCCGTGACCAGCAGAGAGCAATCAAGACGAAAGAAAGTCGTTCTCGCAGACTTTTCACTTATCTGTGGGAGGAGGGATGGAGTCCATTCCAAGTTGTACGGTCGACACTGTTCTGGGGACCCATGCTCGTCGGCAAGGTTCGTCTCTTTCTACACTCAACAAGTCAAAGAATATTTTTGCCCATGAATTCGCGCAGTATTCGAGTCGTCGCTTCACCGGTTTGACGGAGGACGAAACCCGTGACATGCACGATTACATCCTTAACATAACCCTTGCCAAAGGTTCAGGGGAGTACTGCATATGTAAGAGTCATCTAGTTCTATGTGCGCTGCGATCTTACGGACTCTAGCTCACATCCTCGCGCCATATGCTTACGCGCACATGCCATTGGTTGACCGGGTATCTGCGTTGAAGATACCAATTACTTTTGTTTGTCAGTGTATTATCTTCCGTCCGAGTCTGTCATTACAACTCATCAAATTTCAGACGGTGAACACGATTGGATGGATCCTGTGGGAGGTCTCCAAGCACTACAGAATCTCCGCCTAGCGGGTAACGACAAAGGGCGTATGTTTGTTGTTCCTGGTGCTGGACATCACCGTAAGGATATCGAACAACACATCGTTTCGAGTCTGATATATTCGTGTCTTGTCGCGCCAGTGTACCTCGACAACCCAACCGCCACCAACGACTTGCTCGTCGAGGAGCTTAATCTTGCTGATCAGCAATAATGATGCCTTTGGATCTAGATTGTGGACACATAGTGGCGACGGATATAAACTTGGCTCGTTAGATTAATAGCCCATTGTTGAGATAGATGTTTGGAGTTTAACAGGTCGAGTTCCTTCTCAACGTTGGAAACTCTGCGCAAGCCTATCGGGTTGCGGAGCAAATACAATCGACTCGTTTGATCACTAATGAACATCAACAGATCTGGGCCTGTATCAAATTATCATATTTGTGCAGACACCCAAGTCTGCGGATTTTTCCATCATGACCTACCAGTTTCTTTCCGAATGGTTATTCCGTGCAGAGCCCGGATACAAGTGTGTTCTAGTTTGCCGTGTGATTTCATCGTGACTAAAGAGTTTTTGCGTTTGGATGCACACCGAAAGGCAGGTCCAAATGGCGAGTCCATTGCAGTCATCACGAAAGGTAGCAGAAAACTATGCTTGCGCGAGATACTTGCATGCTCAGAAGTAATCAGAAATAAGTAGGCGAGCACGGAAGGAATTCGAACAGGCAAACATCTTCCTGTTTACCCTCCTGGGGTACCCGAGAGGCGTTCAGGATAACGAGTTTTAATCCTGGCTGCTAGGTCTGTCTCATAGATCTGATCGGGACCAAGCTGATTTCCCAGGGTAAGCCACCTTTGATACGGTCAGTGTTAAGACCGGTTCAATCGCATAAGCACTTGCCCAGGTCTAGTGTTATGCTTCCTCCCAAAGATTTCAACCTTACGTCCCCCGGGGCACATTCGTTCAATAAGTCCATATACTTCGTCTGGTTTGCGACTCGTTTCGCGCACTTCACTCACGATCACGTCTGTATCGAGACCTCGATTGACCCAACTGGGAAACTTTAAATAGCCGGCCTCGTCAACATGAGTCTTGACACCGACGAGCATGTGTTCTTTCGTGTGATTCAGCCAGTGGCCAGTCCGACCTGTACGTATAACACGTTGTAACTGCATTGTTCAGTGTCTGAATGTTCAGTTGGACGTGGAAGAACTACCTGGTTAGTTTTTACCCAAACGACTTCGTCCACGCGTGTGTAGCCCCAGACCCGGAGGCATTCACGACCCACTTCCATGGCACGGCCAGTGACCCACAAAAACAAGAGGCCTTCGTCTTGGAGAGTAGGGATGGGCATAGCCCGCATCTCATCGTCGGTCATCGTTCCATAGGGTAACTTTGTCGCATCCATACGTTAGTCACGCTGCCCTAGTTAATGGTGCACCAGCAACATACACTCATGTGAATATCCCATGGGGGGTCCGCCATAATGACATGGAATTTTCCAAGCACTGAATAATCAAAATGTCGAAGGTCGCAGTTGATCCATTGGGGGGGCAACTGTCCGGAAGCACGATGAAGAGAAGCGTATCATCGCGGTGAAAGTATGTGCATACCGTTTGCATATCCTTGCCGTCGGGTCCCATTCCAATCTCAGGCTTGAAAGGATTGCACACTCCCTGTAACTCCTTCCAACCTAAATCACCGGTACTCATGACCTGGCCATCCTTTTCGTCCCAGTCGACCTCGAAATGTAAATACCGGCACGGCGCCTTTTCTTTTCCCCTGCCCCCCGCCCCAAGGCCTGAAGGTAGGGAAACCCGTGTAGCGTTCCCAGACGGGAATGGCGGAATCGAGGGTGATTGGGCATATGTAGGTTCAGAGTAGCAAGTATTAAGATAAGAACAGTGGCCAAGGGACGGGTCCGTGTGGGGTCGAATCAGCGGCTTGAAGTGTACACGATCACAGATGAGGGAGTTAGACTGGGAAGAACTGCCCCCTGAGGTTTCCCGACGTGCCTTGACACAATCGTCCTTCGTGATGTAGGAACAAACAGGATTAAAGCATTCACGAGGCGCGCAGAACTGTGGGTCAAGGTTCCTTTCCCAGTCCTGCACACTGTGATTCGACCACATACCCGCTCTGCCAGAAGGCGCCCCTTGGCGGTAGCCCTTTGAAGGATGGCATAGACTTCTCTGAGCTCTTTGCCCAAGTGCACAAGAGGCCGTGCGGAAGGAGGTGGGGAGTGGCTGATACTCCTAGAAGAACGTTCGTCTGGGTCATCGCCAGCCGCAGAGTCTGCTTCCTCGTCGACGGGTGGCCGCTTGCGCTTGCGGGAGTTCACTATGTCTGCTACGGCATTCCCAAGATGGACGTCGATGACAGTTAAGTCACTGTTATCGCGGAACAGTGACAACCTTCCATGTTCCCAGCGACTGGAAAGACTACCCAAGACGATCTCAAGACGGTGCAAGTCGGTCAGACGAAGTAGGGGTGACGAGCATGCTGCAGCTTTGGAGGAAATCAGGGAAAGAAGGAGGTCCATGGAACTGATTGGAGTTGATACCCTTCCAGACGAGAATACATCACGGACAGCTGAGCACACGGCGACGGTGAACTCGTCGTCGGCCATAGGCGAGCAAGCTTCGAGGCAGACGTGTTACCGTGCAAACGGTACAAATAAGGAAATGTCCGCCAACCGGTGTGTCCAGGCAAATACAAAAGTCTGCTCGCGTCCAGGCTGAGTGCCTACCTATCATTGGCGACAGAGGGTGGCACAAACAGACAACGCCCTCGCCTTTTACTAGGGCGTTCCGTGGGCCGCCCTCGCTTGAATGTCGCGTTACGAATTTTTCAACTCTCAGCTTGCTCTGAGATACCAACTCTAAAGTTGGATTTACTCTTTTTGTCCCCCATCACCTTATCGCAGAACTGCTCCTCGTCGTCCTGCCCACAATGTCTGCGTCAACCGCGTTTGCAGGGCCGTGGTCTTCCCTTCCAACTTCGCTTACTCCATGGATGTATGTGTCTTGCTTTTCTTCGTCTGTGTCTTATTTTTCCATCTTTCAGCTTCGATGTAATACAGTCGATGGGCTACTCCCACATGACCCCGGTGCAAGCAGCCACGATACCCCTTTTCATGCAACACAAGGACGTCGTTGTAGAGGCTGTCACAGGTTCGGGAAAGACTCTGGCGTTCGTCGTTCCCATCCTCGAGCGGTTAGTGAGGCGAGAATCTACGCTCAGTGCAAACGAGATCGGAGCGCTCGTTATAAGTCCAACGAGGTGACGAACGCCATCCACCTGTGGAGCATAATCTCACATCGTTTATCTAGGGAGCTAGCAGCTCAGATACATTCCGTGTTCTCTCTCTTTCTTGCACACCCAGGTGCGCTGCACCCTAGCAGGTCTGCGCCTGCAGACGCTCAGGCGCCAGCGTATCCCCCCCCACTACTCCTCATCTCCTCCGATGAGTCATCCCCAGCTCAAGACGTCCAGCGCTTTTTAGACTCTGGTGCTGACATTGCAGTAGGCACGCCTGGCCGGGTGGCGGAATTTCTAATAGGAAGAGGGAAATCGGTCGTGAGCGTGAAGGAGCTAGAGGTGCTTGTCCTCGACGAGGCAGATAGGTGGGATCTATAGTTGGTTTGCTTGCTTGACTCATTCATGCCTGTCTGATTTCAAAGGCTCCTTGATTTGGGATTCCAGAACACATTGACTCGGATTATAACACACTTGCCGAAGCAGAGGCGGACAGGACTTTTCAGCGCAACCATGACCGATGCCGATGCGTTGTCGGAGCTTGTGCGAGTAGGACTGCGCAACCCCGCTCGTGTAGTCGTCAAAGTCCAATCCAAAAAAACCAAGATGCGGATTTCGGACGACAAGCTAGGAGAAAGCGAAGTCGTTCAGGAGAGACGGATACCTGCAGGGTATGTCAACCATTTTCTAGCTTGTCTTATGTCTGAAAGTTGACCGGCTCTTTGTAGACTACACAATTTTTACATCAAATGCCAGACGTCCGAAAAGCTAGTACAACTTGTACGAGTCATCGAGCATGAAATTTTGTCGTATAGAGCGTCCCATTTCATTGTCTACTTTGCCACTTGTGCATGTGTAGACTACCTTTACAGAGTGAGCCTCCATGTTCAGCCTCGACAATCAAGGAGACGTCTAATAGATCGGCTAGGTTCTCCCCAAACTCCTGCCCCCCAATTCAAGGCTCTTTTCATTGCATGGTCACCTGCTTCCGGTTGTGAGAACGCGCGCTCTTTCAGCCTTCTCGTCCTCTCTCTCGTCTTCAAGCTCCCCGTCGATACTTCTTGCAACAGACGTCGCCGCAAGGGGGCTAGATATACCACACGTTGATGTCGTGGTCCAGTTTGATCCACCCATCGACCCCAAAGCATTCTCGCATCGCTGTGGAAGAACGGCTCGCGCAGGGAGGAGCGGACGGGCGTACGTATTCCTTGTCGGCAGGGAAACCGAGTACATCGGTGTGTTCCATGCCTTGAAAAGTTCGTTGTCGTTGACGTATCTGATGACGGACCCCTACTCGCAAAGACTTCCTCGCGGTGCGCAAAATCCCAATACGAAAACATCCTGCCATCCAGACCGGTGGCATCCTTCCAGCGCAGAGCTTGAATGGTCCCGAGCTGTATGACCCAGCTGTTGGGTCATTTTTATCTCGAATACGAGAAACAGTTCTGACAGACCGCACTCTGCACGACAAGGTACTTGGTGCAAATTCCAGCTGTGCGAGCTGTGAGGCTCAAGGTCATGTCATAGGCAGTAAAGGGCTTCGTGTCTTTTGTGCGGGCATATTCGAAGCATGAAGCCTCGTATATCTTTCGAATAAAAGATCTCGACCTCATCGGCGTAGCCAAGAGCTTTGGGCTTCTCCGCCTGCCGCGGATGCCCGAACTCAAGGACGTAGACAAAACGGGGTGGGAGGATGCATCTCTGGACGTGAGCCGTTCAGTTTCCGTTAACCAGCTTGATGCTTGGGAGATTTTGACTTGTATCCCAGTGGAACGCCTATGCTTATGCAGATATGGTACAAGAAGCTAGACGTCGAGAATCACAGAGCAGACCACAAGTCCAGAAAGAGTCAAATGAAACCCGTGCCGCAAAACGCAAGCGGAACGCCCCATGGAGCCTGCAGGTCGCAGATAAAGAAGAAAAGAAGAAGCGGAAGCTGAAGAGGGATAGGAAGCGACAATGGCTCAAATCTCGGGTGATCACTAACCACATTACGGTGCCACTCGTCCGGTCTCAACCAGCCGAGGGCAACCAGGATGATTGGGACGAACTTGCCAAGGAAGAGCGGCTAGCGAAGAAAGTGCGCAAGGGAACAGCCACACAACAAGTCTTTGATGCAGAGTTTGGGGACTTGTAAGAACGCATTGACTCTCTCCAAAGTACGAATAGATTGATAAACAAGTACCTATCGGGCGACTAAATTCTCGTGATACCATGGGTTCTGTGTGAGCATGATGTATAAGGTATGTTGTCTAGGCTGACGTCATGTCTCTAGGTTCGTATCATTGAGCAGGTCTACAATTGTGGACGAAGTAATGGACGCATCTGTCGCACTGACATCAGCGCCTTCAAGAGAGGGAGATTGACACCAGTGGCATACCACTTCAACAAAGATTGGTAACAGTGTTGGAATGTGTTTCAATTCAGGGAATTGCGTTGTGCCTGTTACCTTCTTCCTTAGTTTGCGGAGGGGCCGTCGAGGAGATGGGGGTGGAGAGACAGGCCTGTGCACTGGAGACAAAGTCAGATAACCCGTCGAGTGTGCTCTGGAAAGATTTGCGGAAGGAGGACGCGGTGGAACTGGTGGGACATCTGCTGTGGAGTGAAGTTCGCCCAGCAGTTTCATCGACTTGGCACTACGAAGCGATAACGACCTCGATCTTGCAACCACTGTCTCAGTTATCTCAACCCTGGAGGGAGGTGGCTGTATCGTCGAGGGGTTGACAGAGGGGGTCCGTAGACTCTCGCACGTCAGCGCCATATTCTTCTCAGCTTGATCACTATCCGTCTCATACTCGCCGGTGTCCTCGTCGCTTGTGTCATAACCATCGCTGTCTTCGTCGTCATCGCAGTCATCACTGTCCTCGTCATCCTCATCGCTTTCTTCTGCAGCAAGCTCATCCGCGTTAGCCCTTACCAAGTCATCAAAGACAAATTCTCTCGCAACACTGTTTATCAAGTCCTGTGTTGCCTCGTCTTCTACATCCGCGTGTAGCTCCGTGTCTTTTCCCTTGTGGGTGCGCCTAAACCTGCTCCTGAGCTTTTCTTCATGTGTGATCTTGCTCACGTAATGCCAATGCATCACCTTATCGACTTCTTCCATAATCCTTGCCCTCTCTTCACCTCCCGCAGGCAGCAATGTCTCAAGTGCAATCTTGTTGTCTTCTCCACCAAGGCTGGGCGCACCGATGCCCTCGCGAATTGCGGTCAGGAATCGCTCGATCCATCTCATGAGGTTATCAAATAGACCCTGCCCCTTGGAATGGACTTTGTGCACAAAAGAGTAGAAAGATTGCTCGTGTCGATTCACGAGGTCAATGAACGCCTGAACGGTAGAAGAAGGGCTCGATTGTGAGGCTAGAAAATAACGAAATGAGTGGAGAAACGCGGTGTTCCGGTCAACTCACGATCTTCTGTCCGTTCGACTGTGCGGATGAGGTCGTCGATGAAGTTCTGCAGGTCCCCTAACGACTCGGCAATGCTTGCTGCTCTGTACACTTGCGCAAGTGGCGTGTAAAAGATAGTGATGATATCTTTAAGCAACTCCGCCGTGACGCCCTGTGTATCAGATGAATGAGCGATTGGCGAGGCATAGCATAACGAATCTCGCCTCGAAGATGAGCGCGATCAATTGCTCCCGATCCCTTAGCCTAGAATATAGCTTCATGAGGACCCTCAGATCTTCGTACAACCAAGCTTCCTCGTCAGTGGGCCCCTCTTCGCTATCGCTCCCATCTTCCTTGTCCCTCCCTTGCCGTTGCCTCTCAGCCACCCACGCTGCCCACTTCCTCCACGCCCTGTCCACCTGCGCTGCGAGTGATCTGGATAACACCGGTTCTTCACCTCCCATCATAACTACTCTTAAAATGTGGGCACGTTCGAGCCGAGCGTTCGTACGATGCAACTTCTGGACTTCACGAGACGCGTAGACAAACAGGCGAACTTTCTCACAAAGGAGAGGAGAGTCTATCTTGGCGGACACGTGTTCAATATAAGTGTTCAGAGATCTGACTTCTTCAGTGAGGGAAGAAGTGAACATGCTTCATAATGCTTGATGAGGGAAGTAATAGTAGCAAGTAGGAAACATACCGTTGAAGGAGGCTACGGCCACCAAAGGGCTGTGCGAGAAAGATATCAAGGACACTTCGTATCATTGCCACTGGGTTGCTTATCCTGAGGGTAGCCTTGAGAAGGAAGTAGGGCATAAGTCCATGTATGCGTTTCAGACTGGAAAATGTCTCCGGGGATTTGTCAGAAGCCACGAACGTCTGGAATATCGTTGAGGCCAATCTGTAGCGAGTGTGGATGGGACAAGTAAGATCGAGAGAGTAATGAGGACGGAGAGGAGACAAACGAAATTCTCGCCCACTCCAGGACGGCCTGATAATTCTCTGGCAACTCTCTGACATGAGGGGTGATCTTGATGATTGCAAACACGTGGCTAAGACCATCTGGGCAGACATCAATCAGCTCGAAAGAGGAAGACCGGCAGGGGGAAACATCACTTCTCTGGACGATTTCACCCTTGACTGTCCCGACGGCCTCCCTGAGTTGATCGACCCTTGTACCTATCTCCCGTACAAATTCCTTCCTAGCTTGTTCCCTGACGCGATCAGCTTGTTCCCTGCGCTGGGCATCCTCCTGTTCCCGTGGGGAAAGCCTGGTAGGCCCACTGAGGAGGAATGAACGGAGAACGGGGGAAGATGAAAAGGGAGCGGTTGCAAGCAAGGTGTGGAGATAAGCGCGGAGAGTAAGGCGGTTTTTCTCTCTAGAAAGACGGGCTAGTATGTTTTCACCACTTGGCTGGGTGGCATAAAAGTTTCCGGGAAAGGATATATCTCGGGATAGGGCGTCTTCCGAGAATGTAGGATCTGATGGGGTGGCGGTAGTAGGAGAAATGGGAACATCGACCGCTGTGCGATCCTTGGGAGGTGGGGACGGCACGATAGAATCGGGGTGAGCTTTGCGGAGCTGGAAGGTGTGAGAGCGTAGGTGGGAGTGGGAACAGGGGACAGACCTCATCTGCAAGCGTCCTGAAATCGCCGTAACGACGGGAAACGCACACTTGCCTATCGTGGGACAGGGTTGTGCGAATGAGAAACTCCTGGGGGAAGTTTGAGCTTCATGACAAATGACAAGAGGGACATACTTCATGCACACGAGATCGGACGCGGCCCCTCTCGGTAACTGTGCGGATGGAGACGATATTGACGTGAAAGGTGAAAGGGGAATGCTTTACAAGACGCTTGTTGACTGTGCGCTCGAGAGACTGAAGATCAGCCTGGGAGAGTCTGAGAACATCCTCTGGCTCATCGAGCCTGATAGCGGAGGTGAGGAACATGGCGAGAGTGCGCTCGACCTTGGCAATCAGTTTGCGGGGCGCGGGATCTTGCGAATCAGGGTCATCGAGAATAGATTGGGAGAGATTGCGCGCAAGAAGGCTGTCGACAAAAGGCTGGAGCTTATCGGAGTAGAAGTCGTTTGGGGCGGCGGCCAAGAAGGGGAAGGAGAGGACAAAGTGACGAAAGAAGTACTTGAGAAAGGGGAGGTCAAGCCTGGTCGTGCGGGAACGGGGTGGTGCGAAGGGGGGTCCAAGGTAGGCGAGGGTGGAGGCATTGTTGGCAGGGGCAGCGGTGAGATCGGCGAGCTCGCTACGAAGTTGGAGGAGGACGAGGGACTTCTTGAGGTAGTGGGCACGGTGTGGGGTGAGTTCTGGGGGCAGGTCGGGGAGAACACGGGAGGGACAGGGCGGTGGTGAGCGGGACACCATTGCGGATGGGGAGGGAGAGAAAGTAGATTACGTCATGTGCTACAAGGGGTCACTGGCTATTGGGTGTGTAGACTTTATGGCCCTGGTACGTCCTCCTGTTGGGCTCGTCGAGCAGCTTCTTGAGCTTCCCGGCGACCTCTTTGACACCTTGACGACACTCTTCCATGCCACGCCAGGTGGCTGCAACACTCCAGCACTCGGAGCAGGCCTTGGATGCCTCGTTTACAGTGTCGAGTTCAAGCTCGCCGCGGTGGTGGAGGACGACGACGAGGTCGACAAGCCTATTAAAGCCGGTCTGCCATGTCGCGATGCCCGCATCGGGGTTGGTGGAGACGTCTGTGACGAGGTAGGAGGAGGCAAGACCGATGGCACGTCGGAGGATGGTTTGGTCGATTGCGCGTCCGTCGCGGGTTATCTTGGTGAGGACGTTGAGGACGAATTGTGCATAGTCAGTTGGGTAGTTCTGGCCCTACGTGGGTGTGAGTGTGCATGCAGCGGAAGACGAGGTGGACATTCCTGCATGTGTATCTGGATGGGGGGAAACAGGGCAGGGTTTATGAGAAAAGCGGATGGGTCCATGCTGGTGAGGTGTTGAGCAGAGGGGACTTGCCTTTGGACGTTGAGTGGTGGTTGGCGACGAACAATTCCCCTTCTCCTTCTCTTCGATCACACCCCAGAAGCTCCCTCATCTCATGTCCTCCCTTCTCGCCCTCTTTGCCCCTCCTCCCCCTCTCCCTGACGACTACTCTGGCACCGAGTTCCGCTGGCGTTTCCTCGTATTCAGACCCGCTCGTTCGTCTTTTCTTCCCTTCCATTGCCCCCCTCTCATCGCTGCCCAGTCTTTGTCACACAGGCTTACCTCCTGCTCGCCGTACTCCTCTATCTCGCCTTCGCGCTCTACGGCAAGCACCGTAACCAGCGCACCGCCAATACGCTCTACAACGCCCTCCGTCCTCTCCTCGTTCATAACTTCTCCGCCCCCGCCTCCTCCTCGGGACTTATCTCAGATGGTCCAACCGATTTTTTCGTCTTCTCCACAGGCAGGCGCACCGTTGCCTCCCTCCACACTATCTTCTCTTTCGTTCCCCGCCAGGACCCACTCCATGTGCTCTTCCAGTCCCTCTGGCAGCTCTATGATCTCCGTTACCATCCTCGTGACCACCTCTCCCTCGACTTTCTCTTCGACCCCGACGCGGCCGCTGCGTTCCCAGACTTCGTATGTGCCATCGTAAACAAGTCCGAACTCACCACCATCAAGGACAACCGCTGGGATCTTGTTCGTTTTTTTTTCTTATTTTCCTTCATCATCTCATTCTCTTTCAAGACATTTACTCGTACAACCGATCACCCCTCTCTCCCATCCGCCTTCTCTCTTATGTCCGAGTTTGCAGACGTCTCCGACGCCTTCTTCAAACTTCAACTCAGCCCTTCCACATCCCTCTCCACTCTCCTCGCAATGCCGCCCTTCCTCACTCACCTTCGCTCACTCTCCATAACTGACCAGCCTCACGAAAGACCTCAATCAGCTGCTTCCTATGTCGCACAAAAACACCACACTAAGCGTGTCATTCTCGACATTAACTTGCCTGACTCCCAACGCGCTAGCGACATTCTCCCCCTCGTTGATGCCGTCTTTGCTCTCGTCGATCTACTGGCAGCCGGGAAAGTCGTCTTGCGTTCAGAAACACGGACAAAGCTCAAAAAGGTGAGAGAAGACGTAGAAAAGGACATCAGAGAAGAAGAGACCAGGGAGAAGAGGGTGGAGGTGTGTCCCTCTCTTCGCACCATCCCCTACTCTTCTCATCTTTGCTCTAGGCCGCTGAGGAGAAAAAGGCCGCCAAACACAAAGCCGAGCAAGATAGGATTGCAAACCTCAGTGCAGCCGAGCAGAAAAAGGTCCTTGTTCTATCTCTCACGCTTCCGCTTCCGTCTCATATTTCAATCATCAGCTTCTCGAGCGCACCCACAAACGTGCTATCAGAAAATCTCAGGGCAAGGTCGTCCGCAAGGCATAGCTCCTCTTCCTCACCCGCCCGCCTTGCCTCCAGTAGCAGCGTAACTTTTGCTACATCCTTGTCTCAGCCTTTTAATCAGAGTTGCACGTTTAGAGGCTTCCTTCATGTGTGATAAGTATATGCCCCCTAGTGCCTAATAGGTAATGACAGGATCAGGACCCACTAGCCCCAACACGACCGTCCCCCAGAATCGCACCAGGCGAGGGTTCCCTCGTAGCAGGCACACTTGGCCCACCCACGTCTGCTTCACCTTTCACAATCCCCAACCTTGCTCCCCAACTCATGAACACCCGCAACAACCACGTCGGGCCCATTGCTTCTCTCTCTCCCTCCAGACCGTCTCCCAGCCCATTCTTCATATCGGATTCTCGTTCACTCTCCGTCTCGTCTTCCGAGTGTTCTCCGTCTGCGATGATCGCCCTCTCTTCTTCCGCCTCGGATTCTGTGCGTCCAAAGGCATCCACGAGACGCTCGGTGCCATCAAGCCTCCATTGCGACGTCCATCGCCGTCGTCCCTTGCCTTTACCCATCCTTCGTCCTCTTGGAGTTGTTCCCTTCCCGACCACCCTAGGTCCGTGGCCGCCGACGCCCAGTACGTTCTCTCTCCCGAATACGGTGCTCCGCAACTCCCATAGTTTCCTTCTCACCTCCCTCGTCGAGGCCCACATATCGTCCACCCTCAGTTGCGCAGCTTCGTACTGGAGGGCGGGCACTGGTGGAACTACCGGAAGCGCGTGGAGCGCAGCTACAACGGGCGTGAGGGCCGGTGGACTGAAAGCTTGGAATGCGGACAGCCGTGGAGCAGGCAAGGTGGGCGAAATTGCAATCATAGGGGATGTGACAGCTGCACCAACCGACACAGCAGGACGGTGGGAGGTAAGTGCATCGATCAAGGGTTTATGTGTGGTATGTGCACTGCGAAGCGCAGTCGAAGCATAAGCAAGGGTCGTCGTAAGGTGCTGTTCGCTGCGTCAAAGGTTGGTACTAAGAATGAAAACCGCGCCCGAACCTCGAGACACTTTATAACCCCTTCCAAATGTGCTTCTCGCCTCCGCATCATAAGGATCTGTCCGCACAACTCGACATCTATGCGCATCCGGTCCGTACGCAGCACAGGTGTGTGTTGCACGGAAGTAAGACCATGGAAAGTATGTCTATTATGTGAGTCGCTTCAGCAGTCAATTTGACAAGTATATTCGAGGAGACACACCGTCTGGTCCGACGTAGACTCACTCTACTTCCCTCATTTGCAATATCTTCTCGTGGAACCCGTGCCTTCCACCACGCTTCTCCATGCCCTCCTATGACACGCTCCCATTCGTTCCAGGTCGGAACCTTTTGTCTCTTTTCACCTGCCCCGCTGTCATAACCATGCCTTCGCGACTCTAGAGAGTCGCCGAATCGCTGGTCATTCTCGCTACCAATGAGGTTGGCAGAACTAACGTCCGTTGAAGCACCGAGCGTGAAAGGGTTGCGAGTTCGTGAGATAGCTGGGGACCAGAAAGCCGCTTGGTGGTAAATCGATAACTCTTGCGCAAGTCGTCGAACAACGTACATGCAGGTGACACCTGTCCACTACTCAGGAAATCGTCTTCATCTCTATCATCACTGCAATCAAGAGTTTGAATCATCTGGAAACATGAAAACTAGATACTTACTGTGATACCACGACAGCGGGAACTCCAAGACCCCGGAGCTCTGAGGCTGGGTGCACGTGCCCTGATGATGACGACTGCGTGGACAGCGGAATGGCAACAGATGATGTACGACGCCCCAGTTTGACGGGAGATGAAAGGTCAACCGATTTCTTGGAGCGGTTGATCCTGTGTGCATCAAGACAATGTCTGTTCGATAACAATACTCCGAAACTTACCCTGTCCACATCTCGAGTCGTTTCTGCACCTTTCCTGACCATGCCCCTCCGAAAGCCAGTTCCTCATCGCCAAAGTTCTTCGTCATGGGTTCGTCTACGTCGCTCAATGTAAGTCTGTCCTTGTCCTTGTCCGTCTCCCTCTCGCGGTCTACCCCCCGGTAGAGCCCCCTCCCTTCCGCACGTTCTCGCATCCTTCCAAGGACCTCGACTTTGCTAGACCACAACGCCTTCAAGCTACCTCCTATTCTTTCCTTTTCATTCGTGCGTTCTCTAAAAACTTCCCCGTCCTTGCCCAGCTTCTCTTTGTCTCGTTCCCTCTCTAAATCTCTTCCCTTTTCACGCTCCTTGTCGCGGCCGCTGACAACCTCCCGAATGAACACTCCCAAATCGGTGGTAGGTGCACTGACAGAACCTGGCCCACCTCCTGACCCACTTACACCGACTCGCCCCACCAGTCCCATAACACGCCCCCCAAGCCACTTCCTCTCCTCGTCTGTTGCCTCGGAATCGGAGGTCGGATCCAGTTTCGACAGGATAACATGATGGACCTTCCGGGAGTCTGAGTGTCGAAGTTTAGCATCATGATGGGAAAGCAATGACTTGTGCAAGGCGAGGGTGAGACAGACAGTGGGGTTGGGGCCGGTAACCGAAAGATGTATTGATGAAGAGGGGACAAATGGACTGCTCATCGAGGGGGAAGGAATTGTCGTAGATGAGTTGGTTACAGGAGTGAATGGCTGGCTTGGTATGACGGGCGATGCGCTTAACGATATGTTTCCGCTTCCAAGCCCCAGAGTGGAGTTCCCAGACTGCACGAACATGGTTGGAAGTGGGAGTGTCTGTGTGCTACCGTTGCTCGCGATCGTCTGGGAGTGAGCCCAGGATGACAAAACATGTAGGAACTCGTGTGGATGAAGAAAGGGGTCCTTGGTGACGGTGGGTACCCAGGCGGCAAGCTTGTTGCGCGTCGAAAGAACGAACGATAAAAGTGCAGCAATCACACTGGGATCTGCTACACGCTCTGTCTGCTGTACCTGGATGTGTTGGTATGACCATACAATACCAACCCAAGTGAACACCCACCTCCAAGTCAACTAAGCTTTCGCCGATCTCAGCAACCCACTTACGTAACCCATCAATGGTTGCATCACACAGCAATCCATCAAAGACTGCTGCCGAGGTGTAGGAAGGCATCAAAGGAAACATGCCGCATATCGCAAGTGCTGCCTGAAGGAGCTTGACAAGCTCGAGCACGTAGGACGCAAAGTGTGGATGCCGCGAAGGTCCTATAGCACCGGTCTGCGACACATTGGGATGAGTGGGATTGACAACACTTGCTGGATGAGATGAGGAAGAAGGGAGCGTCAAGGCTTCGGGAACAGCAGGTGGAAGCGAAGTGACAGGTTGCGAGTACGTCCGTGTATGCGTGCGAGAGTGCGATTTGGATCCAAAGACACCGGTGGGTGGCGGTTCGTCGGTCAGGAAATAAGTTGACTTGAATCGATCCTTTGTTGTGTCGCTACCAAGAAAGCTTGGTCGAGCATGTCCATAAATTAAGGGCATATGAGTACCTTGGTTCCTCGAGGGTGACTGCACTCCGACCGCTGCACCCCAAGCGAAGTAGATTGATGTTCGAATAGAGCCGATCTTGCACAGAGAGAAAATTGCCATTAGGAACGTGCACGATGGTGTGATCAGAGCGGAAGTGAGCGAGGGAAGTTACCATGAGTGTTCCCTGTGGTGTCTATTCATCGTTGAGCACACGCGTTATGGAAGAACATATGTAGAACTCTCACGTCTCTGGGGCGTGCACCATCCTGTTTGCGCAGGTGCTGTACAGCTGTCTTGAACTCGGCCTCCGCCTCCGCAGGGGCCATGGTTGAGACCGGACTGAGCGCAGTTACAACGATCTAGTGCAACCGTTCGTCAAGCACGAGGTGAAATGTAGCCAGTGCCAAGACATGCCTTGTGCGAAGGGTCACCAGTGTACACTGTTAGCACGATTACTGGTCGGGCACGCTCCACTATCCTAACGGACCATCGGACGACGAGCTCTAGGCACCGATGCACGTACTCACCATTTCTCAACAGCATATACCTGGTAACCTACGAGTTCCATTCGCTCAACGACGATCTCGAGTCGGCACTTGCACCCAATCCAGCGTTCTCCATCTGTGACCTCGCTTTTCTCGCTGTTAGAAATCGCCGGAAGGGCTGTAAGACCAGGCCTGTCCACGGAGGTAGCCGTGGAACCCGAGCGGGAACGCACACCAGACAATCGGCCTGCCGCGGGTTTCACACGAGGAGAGCGAGTCGGTAGGACAGAAGGTGAAGAGGGCGCTAGGTGCGGTGTTGGGGAGCGGACCGTTGGCATTAAGAGACGCAGTGACGGACCAGGAGCCCCGCTCGGCCTCGCCATGAAGTGTAGACAATCGAAATCGTGCATCTGGGTTACAGTAAATGTGACGTTGGTGTGACGGACCGTGACCGTGACAGTGATGTGACTCAATCGATGGAAGTCACGCTCACAGACTACCGCTACACGGACATGCAACAAATGCCAGAGGAAAAATAAATTAAAAATTAAAAAAAGGGGGGAAAAAAAGACAAGTGAGGTGATGCACAGTGCAGAGAGATGGGATATGGTTAACGATTGTAGATGACGAGTGAATGAGGACTGAACGATAGCCTAGTGTGGCCGCACAGAAAAAAATCGGGGGCTGTGGATTACATACAAGACGAACAAAGATGGGATGGCGTCTACAGCACCGTGCAACCACTCGTAAACCACCTAAGTTTGTCAATGACATTCGCTGTGGAAAAAAGTAAGGAGACCGACCAATTGCTGTTCAGTTGCTCGATCCAACCCACCACCATTCTCAACCTCAGACGCGCACTCTTCACGGGTAAGAGTTTTGCTTTCTCGTGTTCGTCTATGGGGAGGACCATCCCCATCCAGAACGAAAATGCACCAGGGTCAGTGTCTGGAGGCTGCGGTCCATATGTATAGTTCAGTCGCTGGACGACCCAAGGAGCCGTTCCGGCATGAAGTTGGCTCAAGAATGCGTGACAGGTAGCCAGAAGTGTATGAGTAGAGAGAAAGTGTCGAGATGGTTGGGACGGGGTTGAATCATGAGAGCGAGTAGTAGAAACGGGGGACGGAGGCGGAGGAACGTGGTGTGGTATCCGAGTGGGTAAGGACTGGGGAGAAGGGGGATGGGAAGACGAAGGTGGATTGTCATTGTCTTCGGATGCCCATTCCGCAAGATCGTCGTCATAGTCGTCGATGCTCTCTACCCTACCGATCATATAACCGTCCAGGGAGCCTTGTTCTAGTATTCGGAAACGATGTGTTCCCAATGTCTCGACCATACTACGACCGTCGGAAAGCATTTGAACGCTCCTGATTTCGAGCATGGTGCCAAACTCGGAGCCAGAATTTGCACCATGGCCTGGGATCGGGGCGGCGCGAGGGGGCATGATCATTCCAAACGTGGGGCAAGGTTTCTCGAGACAGCGGCGGAGCATCAAGCGGTAGCGAGGCTCGAAAAAGTGGAGGAGGGTGGGCATGCCAGGGAAGGAGAGCTGACAGACGAAGATAGGGGTGTTCAGGCGAGCGTCGCGTTCTTCGCGTTGCATTGCCTCGCCACGAGCGGTGTAGGCGTCGGGGAAGGCTCTGAGGACTAAAGAAGAAAGGGTGAAGTGGGATGGAATGAAAGGTGGGAACAAGCTCACGGAGGGAAAGAATGACCTTGTTGTGGGAGTGTTCTTGAAAGTAGGCGAAGCCAGGAAACTCTTGGCGACAGAGAGGACAGAGCATGCTGTGGTCGAGAGAGCGCTGGAGACACTTTGAACAGAAAGTCTGCGAGAGGTGAGGTCTGGGTGGATGTGGAGGAGGGGGACGTACGTGTTGACAGGGAGTGGTGACGGGTTGGTAGAGCAGCATGAAACAGATCTCACAGGTGAGGTCGGAAGTGAGTGCTTTTTCCAAGTCATCGAGGGGATGGATGGACGAGGGCGGGGAGGATGACGTAGAGTCCGAGCGGAGGTGATGGGGGTGGGCACGGCGGGAAGGATCGGAGGAGGATGGAAGGGGTACGGAGGGGTCATCTGGATCTGAGTCGTCGTCAGAATGATCAAAAGGGTCGGGGAAGGAAACGGGGAGATCGTGTGGAGCGTTTGCGGTGTGGAGGAGGGAGATGATATTGTTTATCCTGACGTCGAGGCTGCGAGAGGCATCGTCGGAAGGGAGGGGAGGGGAGGAGAGGGGGGCGGGGTAGAAAGTGACACGGGAGGAGGGGGGGATATTGGGGGCGACCGAATGCTGCTGGGTGGAGCAGCCGGGGAGGGGGCAGCGGGGTGAGTGGACGTGGTTGGCGCAGAAAGAGTGGCCACAGCGGAGGGTTGT
>JBBPKN010001102.1:0-21531 GCA_038089275.1 Pulveroboletus cf. rosaemariae | reverse complement strand
ATCTTGTACCTCAGTACAAATATCGACAAAAACACCAGAACCCTCTTGTCATCATTCTCACTCTGCACAAGCCCTTGGGCTCACTCTAACTCTCTGGATTACTCCAGAATACCTCTGAGGCTACATGATATCCTCAAAGGAGTTGTAAAGCCTCACCCCCATGACTAGGCTTGACTCTCCTTGTCCTGCCTGTTCCTCCTGTTGAGCATAGAGACAGCCTTATCACCCACCCTGACATCTATGTAAATCAGGACAACAGAGAAGTGCAAGAGTGTACCCCATAAGGTAAAGCCAAGTCCCATTCAACCATTGAAACCCTTTCTAGATTTCCCCGGAATTCTCTGGAGCACCTGGAGTTCTGATCTACCTCCAGTGTCAAGGGTTTCATTTAAAAAAGAGGAACTGGTTAAAAGTATACTTGTTTTGGTATAGGTTTTAACAGTCTCTTTAAGAAGAATGGAAAGTTTTAACAACATCTTCATTTGTTTCTTAGATATTTAGACATCTGCTTCACTTCTGGGTTTGCATCTATCTTACTTCACTACACTTCTAAATAGTTCTGCTTCTCTGAGGTATAAGTACTGTAGTCCTGTATCTTGTACCTTAGTATGAATATTGACATAAACACCCCCTTGTCATTATTCTTACTCTGATCAAGCCCTTAAAGCTCACTCTGACTCTCTGGATTACTCTGGAGAACCTTTGGAGCCAAATAATATCCTTGAAGGAATTATAAGATCCCACCCCCATGACTAGGCTTGACTCTCCTCATTTTGCCTGTCCCTCTTGTTGAGCACCAAGATAGTCCTCTTCCCCTTCTCTAACATCTATGTAAATCAGGACACCAGAAAGTGCAAGGGCACATGTTAAAACCTATACCAGTTCCTTTTTGAATGAAACCCTTGACACTGAAGGAAGGTTATAACTCTGGAGGGCTCTGGAGGGCTCTAGGAAGGGTTTCAATGATCAAATGGGACTTGGCTTCACCTTATGTGGTGTGCCCTTGCACTTTCCAGTACCCTGATTTACATAGATGTCAGAAGGCTGTCTCTATGCTTGACAGGAGGGACAGGCAGGACAAGGAAAGTCAAGCCTAGTCATGGGGGTGGGACCTTGCAACTCCTTCAAGGATATTGCTTGGCATTGGAGGTACTTTGGAGTAACCCAGAGGGTCAGAGTGAGCCCAAGGGCTTGAGCAGAGTGAGGACAAAGACAAGGGGGTGTTTTTGTCAATATTTGTACTAAGGTACAAGATACAAAACTACAGTACTTATACCTCAGAGAGGCAGAACTATCTAGGAGTGTAATGAGGTAAGACAGGTGCAAACTCAGAAGCAAAGCAGATGTCTAAATATCTAAGAAACAAATGGAGATGTTAGGAAAGACAATGTCCAGTCATATTAGACTGAAACTGAAGAGTAACAGGATGCAACAAGGGAAAGCAAGGAACAGGAATGGAATAGGAATAGTAACAATAATGGTAATGGTAACTGAGACTGGGAATGGTAATGGAGTTATACCAGGACAGTCTGGAGATGATGAAGGGAAACTAGGATAGTATTTAACTGGAGCAGAGATAGACTAAAAATGGAATGGGGCAGAGTGGAAGTGGAAGCCCAGGGGAGCATATAATGCTGAGGGGCAGAAAGTGTACATGCATAGCTGGGGGAGACTGGAATGGTGATAAAGGGCCAGAGTTGTCTGGAGGGGAGTCAGAGGGCTAGAGTGACTTACTAGGTACAAAAACCAATTGTAAGCTGGGTTAAGATGGGGTTGGAATTGGGTCAGAGGTCTGGGATATGACAGCACACCACATAAGATAAAGCCAAGTCCTGTTTAATCAACAAAACCCTTCCTAAATCTCTCCAGATTCCTCCAGAGCCCTCTGGAGTCTCTGGAGTTATGATCTTTCCTCAGAAAGGAACTGGGTATATGTTTTAACAATATACTCAGATTTGAGAAATACAGTTTTAATGGTTTTAACTGGTTTTAACTAGTATATTCATACTGGTATAGATTTTAACAGAGTTCCAGTGTTAGGTTTTAATTAGCTTGACTCTGATCCAAGCTTGAATGTTACCACACTCTGGGGCCTTTACCCTTACTCTGTTCTGAGCATTTTTGATGGCTCAACTCCAACCTTGTTTCCTACCTCCTATCATATTCCATACCTCTGACCCAATTCTAACCCAATCTGACCTGGCTTACAACTGGTCCTTATATCCAGTAAACCACTCTAGCTCTCTTACTTCCCTCCAGGCAACTTCAGTTCTTTGTCACCATTCCATTCCACCCCAGCTATGCATGTACACTTTCTGCCTCTCTATCAGTATATGCTTCTCTGGCCCTCTGCTCTTACTCCACCCTATTCTGTTTTCAGTCCTATCTCTATTCCAGTTAAGTACTACCTGTTATAAACATTTTGACATACTCCAGGGGTACTTCAGATAACTCCAGAGTGGATGGGGCTTGGCTTCATCTTATGTGATGCACCCTTATGCCAGTACTGAGTGCTCTGATTTACAGAGGGGTCAGAAACTATCGGAGGTTTGGGATCAGCTGGAGGGCTTTTTCCCAACAAAAGGCATGACATCAAGCCATGGAATAAGTTTGAGGAACTTTAGGGTAGGGTACGATGTCAAGTTGTGAGGCAGAAGGGGTCTGGGGGGGATCATAATGTCATTTTATGATTGATATTCAAACTGAAGTACAAGATACTGAACTCCAGTACTTATATACCTTATGGAGACAGATTATTGAAGAAGGGAATGGAGGTATGAAAGGAGTTGTCTCATAAGCAAAGCAGGTGCCAATACATCCTGGATATGAATGGAGATGTCAGAGGAAACAACATTGAATAATGTCAAACTGAAACTAAGTGACAACAGGGAGAAACATGGCACAAAGGAACAGGAACAGAAAGTGAGGTTGGAGGAACAATGGAGTTGTATCAGAATGGTATGAAGTTAGTATAGGTAAAGTTGTAATCAATCATTAGGTAGGAGAAGACAGAGGTAAGGGGAACTAGGAAACACGCAGCTTAAAGCATAGAAGCAACCAGAGTTGCATTGGAACATAGCAGAGTTGACCTGTTGGCATGGGATGTGACACTACCTTAGTTTTACTTTGTCTTCTCCAGATCACTCCATTATCACTCCATTACTAGTCCTGCTTTTAGTTACTGTCACTGTTCCTGTTCCTTGTTTCTCCTCACTTTATCCTGTCACCTTTCAGTTTTAGTCTGACATGATTGGATATTGTCTTCCCTGACATCTCCATTCATTTCTTAGATATTTAAATATCTGCTTTACTTCTGAGTTTGCACCTGTCTCACTTTGCTACACTTCTAGATAGTTCTGCCTCTCTGAGATATAAGTACTGTAGTCCTGTATCTTGTATCTCAGTATGAATATCAACATAAACACCCCCTTGTTATTGTTCTCACTCTAATTGAGCCCTTGGGCTCACTCTGGCCCTCTGGGTTACTCTGGAGCATCTCCAGGGCCAAGCAATATTCTTGAAGGAATCATAAGGTCCCACTTCCATGACTAGGGTTGACTCTCCTCATCTTGCCTGTCCCTCTTGTTGAGCACCAAGACAGCCTTCTTTCCCATCTCCAACATCTATGTAAATTGGGACACTGGAAAGTGCAAGGGCACACCACATAAGATAAAGCTGAGTCCCATCCAATCAACCAACCCTTTTTAAATCCCTCCAGAAGTCTCTGGATATTCCCAGAGTTTCTGGAAGACAATCTTCCCTCAGGTTCATGCACCACTAAGGCACTGAAACCTGACCTTTGCCCTCTAACCATAAGGGTTTCATTCAGAAAGGAGATTGGTATAGGTTCTAATAGTTTATTTATACTCAATATATGTTTTAACACCTCCAAGCCTTTCCAGATCTTGGTCCTTAATGTTACCTACTTTACCATCCCTCCTTCTCTGAACTCTGAACTTTTATGTGACCACTCCATTGTCTCCATTACTATGTTTTCCAAACCATCTCTGACTTTCAACCTCTGTCCAGGGAAATACTAACTAGAGTTATTGTTCTATAACACTACTCTAGTATCATTATATTTTTGTCTTCTTCTCTTCCTGCTTTCTTCCAGACCTCTGTTCTTAGTTCTGCCACCTCTCCCACCACCTCATCCTCTTTGCTGTTCTCTTGCCCACTTTTCACATCCTCTCCACTTACTGTTATAACTCTGACTTGCAATAAGAGCTAAGAGGAGCAATGGAGGAGGTAGAATACAGGAAAACACTAACCACACAGGGACTAGTGCAAGAATGAAAGGAATAACCCAGTAAAGGGCTCACAGACTGAGGGAGCAGGCCATGAGAAGCCAGAGAAGGCTAGTGGCACAAGTGCTCAAGTCTAAAAAGACTTGGCTCTGGCCCTGCCACTATATTACTATCTAAGCATTGCACAGCTTTTAGCTATGCAATGCTTATTAACTATTACATGTCAATAATAAGATAGAACAAGGAAAAGAAAATAAAGGAAATATAGTTAGTGTAAACTTGTAATACTCACCTTCCACATAGGATTGAGAATATCAACCAGCTGCTCCAGCAGCTGGTTTTCCTGCCTTATCTCCCACACCACCCTGCCCCCCATCTCCCATATGGTTGCTGCTAGCAGGTAACAGCCCTCTACCACATGCTTGGTGCTGCACTCTGCTTCTTCTGAGTATACTCTCTTCTTGGGCTGCTTCTTTTCTGCATCCCTCCATCACTGCTTCTGCACCAGTTTCTCTTTCCCTGGGTACTTACACCTTACCTTGGCCTCTTGGCAGGTCAAGCATGACATGGACTTTCCCATGCCCACTTCACACTCCATTCCCCAATCCTTGCACCTCTGGCATACCAGTATCTCCTCTGCCCTCTGCTTTCCCTTGTTGCTGCTAGACCCTGCCTGGATCTGCACTTGCACTGTTTAATGGTTTTCAGCTACCTTACTCTCAGGTGAAAAACTGTGGTACTTATCTTTTCTTGGACAGCCACCTCTGCCACCTGCCAGGCCCTCTTGACCTCCTTGACTTGCCTTTAGACAGCCTCCTCCATGGCCTTCTGGGCCTCTTCCACCTGCCTCTGCTCTTTTTCTTTCCTTACCTTTGTATGTCTCTTGTGCTTAGCATATTTCGCATTACTCAATGCCTTGTCATTATTGGTGAGCTCTGTGAGCTGCTCATCTGTTAAAACTTATCCCAGCAGAAAGATACTGTTAAAACCTATACCAGTATGGGTATACTTTTAAACCCAGTTCCTTTCTGAAAGAAATCCTTGACACTGAAGGAAAGTCATAACTTTGGAGGGCTCCAGAGGGCTCCAGAGGAATCTAGGAAGGGTTTTAATGATCAAACAGGACTCAGCTTCACCTTATGTGGTGCACCCTTGCACTTTCCAGTGTTCTGATTTACATAGATGTCAGAGGTGAGTAAGAAGGCTGTCTCTATGCTCAACAGAAGGGATAGGTGGGATAAGGAGAGTCAAGCCTAGTCTTGGGGGTGGGACCTTGCAACTTCTTCAAGGATATTACTTGGCCTCAGAGATACTCTGGAGTAATCTGGAGGGTCAGAGTAAGCCTAAGGGCTCAAGCAGAGTGAGAACAAAGACAAGGGGGTATTTTTGTCATTTTTGTTAATATTCATACTGAGGTACAAGATACAAAACTACAGTACTTATACCTCAGAGAGGCAGAACTATCTAGGAGTGTAATGAGATAAGACAGGTGCAAACTCAGAAGCAAAGCAGATGTCTAAATATCTAAGAAACAAATGGAGATGTCAGGGAAGACAATGTTTAATCATGTCAGATTGAAGCTGAAGAGTGACAGGATGCAACAAGGGGAAGCAAGAAACAGGAATGGAACAGGAATAGTAACAATGATGGTAATGGTAACTGAGACCAGTGATGGTAACAGAGTTATACTGGGATGTTCTGGAGATGACAAAGGGGAACTAGGGTAGTACTTAACTGGAGCAGAGATAGACTAGAAATGGAATGGAGCAGAGTAGAAGTGGAAGCCTGGGGGAGTGTATAATGCTGAGGGATGGAAAGCATACATGCATAGCTGGGGGAGACTGGAATGGTAATGGAGGGCCAGAGTTGCCTGGAGGGGAGTCAGAGGGCTAGAGTGGCTTACTAGATACAAAGACCAATTGTAAGCCAGGTCAGGATAGGGTCAGAGTTGGGTTGGAGGTCTGGGATATAACAGTTTGTCCAGATAATGAAGATGAAACTCCTTAACAATCCCTGAAGCATGACCTAATTCAGTGGCAAGGAGCCATGAGATTTCCTCATCAGTACCCTTATACTCTAACCACTTAACCAAATATAGTAATTTGCAGTTCCTTCACCTATAATCTATCTTTGAGTCTAGAATTTCAGAGATCTCAAACTCTGGTTCACTGTTGATCTCAACTAGTGGTAGAGGTGGTTGCACATGATCAGGAATCACATTAGGGACAGAAGGTTTGAGTTGAGAGATGTGAAAGACCAGATAAATTTACTTTATGTTTTCTGGAAGATGAAGTGTGAAGGATAGTGAGCCTGCCTGAGTGATAATGGGATAAGGACCTAAGTTCTTTTCAGTGAGTTTCTTGAATGGCTATGTAGTCCTAAAGTACTTAGCCTTGATGAATACCTGGTCACCTACTTTAAAGTCCAGTGTCAGAGATTACTGGGCATTTGTGGGTCCTTGATATCTGACTTGGGTAGCAGCTATTTCCTTACAAAGGAAGGCATGGAGTGAGTCAAGGTCAATGGCATATTTTTGAGCTCAGGTAGAGGTGAGATCATATTCTGGGTGAATGAAGATGTTCAGATGGTAGCTCTTGTTAGTAAAGAAAGGGAAAATACCTGTGGTAGCATTAGGGGCATTGTTATAAGCAAACTCTGTGAGGGGCAGGAGTTTGGACCAGTTGTTCTGCTGATAGTTGCAATAAATGCATAGATACTACTCTAGGGTTTGGTTCATTTGCTTGATTTGACCATTATCTTCTGGGTAATATCCAGAGGTAAAGTGGAGGCAGATGTTAAGGGCTTGACCCAGTGAATGGAAGAAATGGGAAACAAACTTGGGACCATGATCAGAGATAATATGGAAGGGAACTCCATGTTTGAAGAAAACATGGAGTAAGAATAGTTTAGCAAGCTCTGGAAAGATTACCTTATTGTCTGTAGGGAGGAAGATGCACTGCTTTGATAGATGATCTACAATGATGAGGATGGTGGGTGACTGGAGGAAGTCAGGAGTTGTTCAATGAAATCCATAGAGATGGAATTCCACAGCTTTTCTGAATTGGAAAGCTGCTTGAGGAAACTGTAAGGTTTGTGGCAGGATACCTTGGCATGGGTGCAAGCTATACATGAAGAAACATACTTTCTGATGAATGCTTGAATGCCAGGCCAGGTATATTCTCTCCAGATGAGCTCCAATGTCCAATTCTGTCCAAAGTACCTGAATAGAGGGTGATTGTGTTTGTAGTGGAGGATCTGAAGGCAAAGATCTGAGGCATTGAGGATATAGATGTGGCCATCCAGGCACAAGAAGCCTTCTGGGTCTTTTGACCAATGAGAGTTGGATAAGGGGGTGCTGGACAAGTGGATAGAGGTGGTGGAATCAGAAGGAAGTGCTGAGAGGATGTTACAATGCAAGATTTCAAGGTCAAAGAGAGAGGCAGACTGGAAAACTGGAAGGGCTAAGAAAGAGGCCCAGAGGAACACAGTGAGTTGCTCCTGCATGAAGACAGGCTGGAAGTTATGTGGATTGACATAAGAGTAGTCACTATTCCTGTTATGCTAGGCCTGGGTAGGGACAGGCATAGACCTTGCTGTGAGTAAAGAGGATGAAGTGAACCAAAGGTAAGCTTCAAGATGAGTGGAAGGTGACAAATGAAGTGTTGTGCCTTAGTGATACCAGCTACACTCCCAGGGGTATGTCAAGATCAGACACTGATGATCCTCTGGTTAAGTGCCAGGACACAAGCAGTGGATTTCAAGTACATAGGACAAGGAGTAGTGGAGATGTGAAGACTGTGAGGTGATCACAAGGTAGAAGTAGTGTAAAGAAAGAGGGGACAAGAAGTATGCTACTTTATAGTACAGCTAATAGTGTTGAAGCAGAGATGGGATGAGTAATCATGCTGACAAGTGATGAATAAGGTATCCATGTGGAAACAGATGGAAACAGATGGAATGATTATGAGTTAGCTGATTAAAAGATAGAAGGCCCAGGCAAAGGGCATAACAAGAGAGTGGTCTAGACAAGGCTAGAGTGTGAGAAGAGCAGAATATATAGAGATAAGTGAACAAGAGAGTACCCAAGGTGTAAGAAGAGCGGAAGCTATGAAGAAAGAGAAGGAAAAGAGGGAAAGAAAAGAGGAAATGTAACAATTCCTCTCTTTGGGGTAGATATCCCAATGTCTAGTCAAAGCATTAGGTTTAGCATCTAAATAACCAGGGCAAAAATGGATGGTCAGATAGAACTAGAAGAGGAATTCTGACCACTGGGCTTGCCAGCAGGTCAGAAGTTTAGATGTAGTGAAATATTCCAGGTTCTTGTGATCTATGACAATATCTACCAGAGTACCAGAACCTTTGATGTAATGATGCCAGGTCTTGAACACAGTAAAAATAGCAAGAAGCTCCTTATCATGGGTGTTGTAGTTAATTTCTGGTGCAGTGAGAGTATGTGAATAGAAAGTAACAGGGCAGACCTCATTATCTGGACACTGAAGTGAAAGAATTCTGGAAATCACATAGTCTGAAGCATTAGTTTCAATAATGAGGAAAGCATCAGAAATCCAATGGATCAGAATAGAAGCAGAAGTAAAAGCCTCCTTGAGGTGCTGGAAAGCAGCACAACAAGAAGTATCAAAATCTTAATGAGCAGACTTGCAGGTGAGGTAAGTCAGGAAAATAACAATGTTAGAGTAGCTTCAAATGAAGTGGCAGTAGAAATTAGCAAAACTAAGGAAAGACTGAATATTGCAAACTTTGTGAGGCTTGGGCCAATCCAGGATGGATTGAACCTTTTCAGGGGACATAGTAAGCCCTGAAGGAAAGAGCTGGTATCCAAGATACTTAGTTAAATCAGTATGGAATTCACATTTCTTGGATTTGATGAAAAGACCATGTTTCCAGAGGTGGTGGAGAACTTCATGGACATGCTTGGTATGAGATGTCTGGTCAGTGGAGAGAATTAGGATATTATCCAAGTAAATGATTATAGAAATATCAAAAAAATCAGTAAAGATAGAATTGATGAACTGCAGGAAAGCCATAGGGGCATTGGTGAGTCCAAATGGCATGACAAGCCACTCATATGAGCCATAGCACATATGAAAGGAGGTCTTTCACTCATTGCCCTCAGCAATGCAAACTAAATAATAAGCATGCCTAAAATTGAGCTTGGTATAGATAGTTGCACAGCTCAGAGCATCAAGGAGATTGGAGATGTGTGGAAGGGGGTAGCTGTCATATCTCATATCTCTGACCCAGTTCTGACCCAATCCTGACCTGGTTTATAACTGGTCCCTGTACCCAGTAAACCAATCTAGCCCCCTTACTTCCCTCCAGGCAACTCTGGCCCTCTGTCACCATTCCATTCCACCCCAGCTATGCATGTACACTTCCCACCCCTTCATTGGTATATGCTTCCCTAGCCCTCCACTCCTGCTCTGCTCTATTCTGTTTTTAGCCCTATCTCTATTTCAGTTAAGTACTACCTTAGTTTCACTTTGTCTTCTCCAAACTACTTCAGTATAACTCCATTACTGTTCCTGCTCTTAGTTATTGTTACCATTCCTGTTCTGTTTCTGTTCCTGTTCCTCCTCATTTCATTCTATCACCCTTCAGTTTCAGTCTGACATGATTGGACATTGTCTCCCCTGACATCTTCATTTGTTTCTTAGATATCTAGACATCTGCTTTGCTTCTGAGTTTGCACCTGTCTCACTTCACTATACTCCTAGATAGTTCTGCCTCTCTGAGGTATAAGTACTGTAGTCCTGTATCTTGTACCTTAGTACAAATATTGACAGAAACACCCTCTTGTCATTGTCCTCACTCTGATTGAGCCCTTGGGCTCACTTGAACTCTCCAGGTTACTCCGGAGTTTTCAGCATTAAAGTTATTATGGCTTAATATTGACTTGAGATGAGCAATGACTTTACTGTTGTTACTACCCCTATCCAACCTGAGTTCCCTGACTCACTCTGACCCTCTGGCCCTACTGGAGATTATGACCAGCCTATTGGCTACCTTCCTTGAGTCTTGATGACTCTGCTTCTTAAGACTGGACTTGACACTCTTTGTCTTGTCTGTCTCTCTTGTTGAGCCCTAAGCAAACTCTCCTCTGCTATCTCTGGCCTGCCACAAACCAGGACACCAAGGCTATGCAAGGGCATATCACATAAGGTAAAGCCAAGTTCTATTTGATAAAAAACCTGCTACTTGACTGCTTGTCCATTTTTGGAAATCTCCAGAATTATCCAGAGATCTCTGGAGCTCAAATTATCTTCTGGTGAACTTCAACCTAGTAGTAGTAGCAGTGTTTGAGTTTTGATAATCTGTTATCTTAGTATGAATATCAACATAAACACCCTTTTATTATCATCCTTACTCTGATTGAGCCCTTGGATTCACTCTGACCCTCTGGGTTACTCTGGAGTACCTCTGAAGCCAAGCAATATCCTTGAAGAAATTGTAAGGTCCCACCCCCATGACTAGGCTTGACTTTCCTTATCCTGCCTATTCCTCTTGTTGAGCACCAAAACAGCCTTCTTCTCTACCTCCAACATTTATGTAAATTGGGACACTGGAAAGTGCAAGGGTGCACCACATAAGGTGAAGCTAAGTCCTGTCCAACCAATGAAACCCTACCCAAATCCCTCCAGATACCTCCAGAGTCTCTGGAGTTATATCCTTCTTTAAGAAAGGAGATTGGTATATGTTTTTAACAGTTTATTTGTACTTGGTATACATTTTAACAGTAGTGGTCTTTCTTTGTGATCTTGTTGAGTCCTCAGAAATCTACACACAACCAGAGAAATCCATCATTCTTCTGAATGAAGAGAACAGGGGCAGCATAAGCAAATGCAGAGGATTGGATAAAGCTGGTAGCAAGATGTTCATCTAGGAAAGTTCTGAGTGCTTCAAGCTTAGAGGGTAACAGGGAATAGGTGGTGCCAATAGGCAGAGAGATACCTTCTTCCAGATCAATCTTTAGATTAAACTTGCAATGGGAAGCAAGAGTAGATATTTTGCTTTTGCTAAACACATCAGTGAAGTCATGGCATTCCTGGGGAACACCAGAAAGATTGGCTGGAGAATAGGCAACAGAAGCAGAATGGAGATGACTCTTCAGGGGTTGGAGTTGCAGATGGAACAGGACTGAGCTATCAAGGCTACAGGCACATGTGAATGCTGAGAAGCTGAGTAGTTCAATCAACAGAGGTCTAGGGTTAGAGGAACATGGTAAATCAGGTGTGAAGTCAGCTTGGGTTGGAGGGACCAGAAGCTGTGGAGGTGAGCTTGAAGGTGTTGGCATGTTTGGTTCAGATGATTAGAATGAGATATGACTTGATACCCAGTCAATTAACAGATTGTGGTAAGCAAGCCAGTTGTGTCCTAGAACAAGAGAACTAGATCCATTCAATGGAGTAATATAAAATGTCATCAGAGTGATATTACTGGTTTCAAAGCAAACAGAAAGATCAATGGCATTTGTAATCATAGAATTGAAAGTGCCATCAAAAAGTCAGAGCTGCAACAGAGGAATGGAGTAAATTGGAAGGTTGTAAGTACTGACTAACTTGGTGTCTACAAAGCAATCTGAAGAACCAGAGTCAATCAGGTCAGGAAATGGAGGAATTTCATAAGAAACAAGGGTAACAAGAGGCATAAGTGAAGGATTATCTAAAAGAATGGACATATTAAGTCTAACCTCTAGTAAAGCATAGGAAGGATTAATGTAACCTCCAGCCTGTGTGGAGTTATGGAGGCTGCAGACTATTTTTTTGCCTCTGAGGCAGAGGCCTCCAGTTTTGTTTCTGAAGCAGAGGTACTAGTAGCATAAGCTTTGGCCACCTTGGAGAAAAACTTGGGGCAGTCCTTTGCTATATGCTCAGTGATACCACAGAACAAACAGAGGTGATTCTCAAGTTGATGCTTGCATTCTTTAGCAGTGAACTTACCATCCTTACCAAGCTTGGATGATAAGTCTTGCTTTTGAGAAATAGATCACTTGAAGAAGCTGAAGGAACTAGCTAACTTGTTCTTCAACTCCTTAGGGCCAGAGGTAAAAGCAGAGGGTGTGGAGAGTTTGTCAGATGATTTGGACAGATGAGATGACTTTCCTTGTTGGCTGATTTTGGATTTACACTCCCAGTAACAAGCATTGATGGTCTAAGTGAGTGTTAAAACTTTTCCCAGTAGGAATATGCTGTTAAAACCAGTATGAATATACTGTTAAAACTTGTTCCTTTCTAAATGAAACCCTTGACACTAAAGAAAGGTCATAATTCCAGAGGGCTCTGAAGGAATCTAGGAAGGGTTTCATTAATTGAATGGAACTTGGCTTTACCTTATATGATGTGCCCTTGCACTTTCCAGTGTCCCAATTTACATAGATGTTGGAGGTAAGTAAGAAGGCTATCTCTGTGCTCAACAGAAGAGACAGGCAGGACAAGGAGAGTCAAACCTAGTTATGGGAATGGAACCTTGCAACTCCTTCAAGGATATTGCTTGGCCTTGAAGGTACTCTGAAGTAACCCAGAGGGTCAGAGTGAGCCCAAGGGCTTGAGCAGAGTGAGGACAAAGACAAGGGGGTGTTTTTGTCAATATTCATACTCAGGTACAAGATATAAAACTACAGTACTTATACCTCAGAGAGGCAGAACTATCTAGAAGTGTAATAAAGTGAGACAGGTGCAAACTCAGAAGCAAAGCAGATGTCTAAATATCTAAGAAACAAATGGAGATGTCAGGGAAGACAATGTCCAATCATGTCAGACTGAAACTAAAGGGTGACAGGATGAAACAGGGGAAAGCAAGGAATAGGAACAGAACAGGAATAGTAACAATGATGGTAATGGTAACTGAGACTAGGAACAGTAATGGAGTTATACTGGGACAGTCTGGAGATAATGAAGGGGAACTAGGGTAGTACTTAACTGGAGCAGAGATAGACTAAAAATGGAATAGGGTGAAGTGGAAGTGAAAGTCCAGGGGAGCATATAATGCTGGGGGGCAGGAAATATACATGTGTAGCTGGGGGAGACTGGAATGGTAATGGAGGGCCAGAGTTGCCTGAAGGGGAATCAGAAAGCTAGAGTGGCTTACTAGGTACAAAGACCAATTGTAAGCCAGGTTGAAATGGGGTCAGACTTGGGTCAGAGATCTGAGATATGACAGGTGTGAAGGGTATGGACATGTGATCATGTGTTTAGTGTTACACTAGGCCCAGGTAGGGACAGGCATAGACCTTGCTGTAAAAAGGTGGAGGCAAATCAAAGGTAAGCTTTAAGACAAGTGGAGAGTGACAAACAAGTGTTGTGCTCAAGTAGTATCAGCTATACTCCCAGGGGTATGCCAAGATCAGATGATGATAATTCTCTGGTTAAGTGCCAGAACACAAGTAGTGGATTCTGAGTACATAGGTACAAGGACAAGTGAAGATATGAGGACTGTAAGGTAATTGCAAGGTAGAAGTAGTGTAAGAAAAGAGAAAACAAGAATTATGCTACTTTATAGTACAGCTAATAGAGTTCTGGTGGAGATCAATTGAGTAATCATGCTGATGAATGATGAGTAATATATCCATGTAGAAACAGACAGAAAGAGATGGAACAATTAGGAGTCAGTTGATTAAGAGATAGAAGACCCAGGCAAAGGGTTTAATGAAAGAGCAGTCTAGGCAAGGCTAGAGCACAAGAAGAGCAGAATCTATAAGTAAAGATGAACAAGAGAGCATCTAAGATATGAGAAGAGCAGAAGCTAGGACAAGGAAAAGAGAAGATAGAAAGGAAAAAGAGAAAAATGTAACATTTAGTAACATTGGGGGTAGAGTGGAGAATTGTGGAGGTAATGAGCACATGACCTTGTTTAATGACAATGGAGTGGAAGAGTGGAGTTTCTCAGCTTGCTCATGAATAAAAATGGGGACTTCATGGTAACTTGTCCTTTCTTCATTACAATATGGCTGCATTTAACAACATTGTGACCTGGGCCAAAGAATGCATTGCAGAATGTGCTGACAACAATGAGGCATTGAGTGATGCCAAATACACTGAGTACAAGAGGTATGTGAAGGTGAGAAAAGAGGAGGAATGGAGGAGGGCAGAAAAGGCCTGGAAGGCAGCAGAGAAGGCTGTTCAAAGGCAGGCTAAGGAGGCTGAGAGGACCCAGCAGGTGGCAAAGGCAGCTGCCCAAAAAAAGGTGAGTACCATGGTCATTCACCTGAGAGCAGGACAACTGAAGGTCATCAGGTTGCATGAGTGCAGGCCCAAGTAGAGTCTAGCAATAACAAGGAGAAGCAGAGGGTGAAGGAGGCACTGGTGTGCCAGAGGTGCAAGGATAGGGGAGTGGAGTGTAAGGTGGGTATGAAAAAGTCCACATCATGCTTGGCCTGCCAAGAGGCCAAGGTGAGGTGCAAATACCCAGGGGAGAAGAAGCTGGTGTAAAAACAGCAATGGAGGGATGTGGAGGAGGAGTGGCCTGAAAAAAGGGCTTACTCAGAAGAAGCAGAGGGTGGTGTCAAGCAGGTAACAGAGGGCTGTCACCTGCTGGTGGCAACCATATGGGAGGTGGAAGACCAGATAATATGGAAGATGAGGAGGAAGAACCAGCTACTAGCACAGCTGGTCAACATTCTTGATTCCATGTGGAGGGTGAGTGGAGAGGATGTGGAAAGTGGGCTGGAGGATGGTAAAGAGGAAGAGGTGGCAGGAGAGATGGTGGAACTTGGGATGGGGGTCTGGGAGGAAGTGGAGAGGAAAAAAGGCAAAGATATAATGGTACTAGAGTAAGTAGTAGTTACTCTAGTTTGTCTTCATAACAGAGGTTGGGATTCAGAAATGACTCAGGGGGCTGGGAATTGGAATATAAAAAGGGGTGTCAATGACTACTGAAGTAAAGGCTTTGAGCCTTGAGTGAACAAGTTCAGAGAAAATATGAAGTAAGTCTGGAAAGTAAGGTTTTTGCAAATTATAATAATCTGTCAAGATGAAATCTCATGACCAGGCAAGTGATACCTTGAGCAGTCATGGGGCAGTATGGAGAACAAAAGAACAACCAAGAAGGGAATGAAGGAATTAACTGAATTTCCTAGAGGAATGAGATTAAAGACTAATGTCAAAATGGTCACTTCTGACATAGAGACAGAGAAACTAAAAAGGAATGAAGGGGGCAGAAGTGGAGAGACACAGGGCTTTGGGAAGACTACCAGAGAGAAGATCAGAAATTAGATTAGAGCCTGATAGTCAAATAAAGAATCCAAAACAAATGTCAGAAGATTCAGATCTAGGGCAGGAAGGAACAGAGTTGAGGAGGGTTTTTTATCTCCAAAGGGAACTGAAACATGCTGATTGCCAGTAAGACAGTTCATTGTGCAGCTAGGGGTCAGAGCTAAATTGAAGTTGGGTGAGATTCTAATAAAGCAGGTAGGGATAGAAATGTCAAAGACATATCCTATTTCTGATGTTATTATTTAGCAAGCTTCACTACTGGTCTGACAAGCAACTAGTTCCTTGTCCTCTTAACAGGGTGGGTCTAATGCAGGCCAAATATCTAGAGCATACAAGGAGGAGATTAGCCAGCCATATGGTTTTAAATTGGAGAGATGCTATGTGATCATCAGGAGGATAGGGGTCTGGGACTGGAGGCACAGGAGGAGTAGCTGAAGGGGCAGAGTGAACACAATCCAGGGATTCAGTGGTTGAAGAAGGTGGGGGGTCAGAGCCTGGGGGGACTGCCTGGTTGCAGATGCCATTTGAGAGGTCAGTGATCACCTTTGTCAAGAGATAAAGAAGCAGAACAAGCTTCTTCATGACCTAGTCCAGATCAAGCTGGTGAAAGGTTGTCAGGCTGAATACATTGTGGCAGGGGGACCAAGGGTTGTCCCTGTTAACCTCAAGGCTGAGGCCAAGTAGGAGGATGGTGAAGTGGCAGTCAGAGAGGACCTGGAGGAGTGGATGTTCCACTGAGAGTTGCTTGCTGGTCTTGCCTCCTATATACAAAAATGACAGGTATACTGATTGAATTGCACATCATTTATGTGCTGCAGCAAGAGGAGGGAGGTGAGCTACTCAGGAGAGTGATGGAGATGATCAGAAATGATTGGAGATGGATGCAGTCAATATAGGTAGGGATTAGTCACTGTACAAGTGATAAGGGTGGTTGGAGGGGGCAATTGGCACAGAGCACATCTGGTCATTGCATGAAGAGGTAGATAGTTGACCAGGTGGCCTGGGCACTGCAGTGGAAGGGACCAGAGAGGAACCAGAGAGAGGTCAGAGGGGTGAGCAATGAAACTGAGAAAAGGGCAAGAGTGTTAGATGACCAGATTGCTAGGTGCAATCAGTGGTTACCAGTGTGGTCACTAGATGCTATCCCCTTCTCAAGGTCAATGTTGCATTATTAACTAGGAGACAGAAAACAAAGGGGCCAGGGGCAGTGCAAAGTGCAAAGTGGAAGATACCCAGAAGTACCCAGAAAGACAGGAGGGAGGCTGGAAAGAAAGGCCAATCAAAGGAATGGACACAGGAATGGGGAGTTTCCAGGGGATGCAGGAAGAGCAGAAATATCCCCAAAGGAAAAGAGAGACCCAGGAAAAACAAAAGGACAAGTTCCTGGACAATAGATCAGAAGGAATGGAAACTGAAAGCAAAAGTAATGGGGTTATCAGAACAAGGCCAGAAGACCAAGGAATTCCCAGGGCAAAACAGCAGAGGGGTTCAGAGGAGGTTCTGAAAAAATAAGCAGCATTTCCAGAAAATGCAGAAAAGCAGAATTGTCCCCAGGGAAGAAATACCCAGAGAAAAGAAGCAGGATTCCCAGAAGATGCAGAAAAGCAGAATGTCTACCAGGAAAAGAATACCCAGGGAAACAGAAGGACAGGTTCTGAGATAACATACAGAAAATTAAGGAAATACCCACAAGTGGGAATGAAGTCATTAGAAACAATGCCTGAAGAGCAAGGATTTTCCAGGCAAGAGTCAAAGAGAATGGAGAGGTGCAGAGATAATTCTGTGAAACAGGTTTCCCAGAAGGGGACAGAGAGTGCCAATGGCACAGGGTTATAGGGAGGTGGCACATAAAACAATGTAGTGCCATACAGAGGAAATTCAAGCAGGAATCCATATTGAACAGAAACAAAACTCAAACAACTGCAAGTAGGAAAGGAAAGGATAATCACAGTACAGTTATGACAGAAGTGTGAGCATTCCAGGGAGACAGAAAGGAATGGAGATGCCCAGAAAGGCAAGAGACTTTTGGCATGCAAGATGAAATGCAGGGAGCATGTCAGGGTGCAGAGAAAGAGGGGTGATGCTTCTGAAGCCTGGTTGGTCAGTAAGATGGGTATACCTTAGCTGCAAGGATAAGGAAACAGATGACAGAGGTGCCATGGGTAAAGAAGAATGAAATGTCAAATGCTACAAGTTTGGAGAAGATTAGAGGCAGATGGAGGTATCTTCCTGGTAGGTATATCAACAGACAAAACTGGCCTGCTACAGAGAGCAGAGTGATGCAGAAATGACTGTGCATTTAGGCAACAGAGTTGTAACTACCAGATAATGATGAAAAACTGTGGTTCAAGATCAGAGTTAGCTGAGACTGGAGTAATACAGAGCTATGGGGGGTGCACAAGGTGCTGGCATGTGTTATCCAGTGAACAGATGAGGTACTACTCAATATCCAGGGTCAATGGACCACAGTGGATGAGTTAGTGGTTTTCTAGAATCAGTAAACACAAACCATCCAGCAGAGGGTGATGCTAGGCATTGACAGAGTGAATCCAACAGTCTTTGTAGGGTATGTGTAGGTCCAATAGCTTGAGCAGAAGAGGTGAAATCAAAAGAGACAGAGAAGCATCAGAAAAAAGCAGAAGTGGGCAGAAGGGGGTCAGAGTATTGGGGCTTCCAAATTCTAAATAGAACAAGGTACCCAATGGGGGTCATAATGATTTGAAGTGCACAAAAGTGTGGTGCCAGAGGTTGGAGAAACAAGGAGTACAGGTTTAATAGACTTGTCATGCTCAGGAGGCTGGATCTCAAAAAACTAGGACTGTCAGCCAGAAATGGGTCACCTAGAAGTAGAGAACAGATGCAAGAGGTTGATGACTACCTATTGATAATCCTGGAGTGCCTTGTCAAGGAAAGGGCTGGAAACAGCTAGAGGATGCTTAGAGTGTGATGGCTAGATCTAGGCATGAGAAGTTGGTCAGAATGGTCTGGAGTGACATGGAGTGGTTTTCCATTAAGGATTACCAGGTGACAACAAAGTGTCAGAGAACTGGAGTCAGCTACTGGAAAAAAATGGGAAAAACAAAAGAAGTGGCACTTATGGGTAGAGAACTATAACCTAAGCTGCATTTGAGGATCCATGAGGGCTGGTAATGCTGTATGATAGTAGAAAGTCACAGTTTCTCTGGAGAGCCCAGAGTTAGAAATAGGGAATGCCAGAGTTAAAAGTCAGAAGTTGAATCTAGGTGCATGTATCTCAAGCAACTGGGATCAGTGACTGACATCATAGAATGTTGGGATGGCTCAGAGCAACTAGGAAAATCAGGGGCAATAAGAGGCTTCTGCCATGTGAAGACTAGATCAACTTAGGGATTGAATGCCCAGAAGAGCATGAAGTTGTAATGATGTTGTTGGGGTTCATATCCTGTCAGATGGTACAAGAGATGGGTTGAAGTTCTGAAGATCTTGGAGGAATCACCCATGAGTATGCCAAGCCTGCAGGTGGTTTGGAGCTGAGTATTGAGAAACAGTGAAGGCCAATCCCTAAGTAAAGGCTTGGAGAAGTGCAAGTAATAGTATAAAAATACTGTTAAAACTTTTCCCAGTAGGAATATGCTATTAAAATCAGTATGAATATACTGTTAAAACTTGTTCCTTTCTGAAAAAACCCTTGATGCTAAAGGAAGGTCATAACTCTAAAGGGCTCTGAAGGACTCTGGAGGAATCTAGAAAAGGTTTCATTAATTGAACAGGACTCAGCTTCACCTTATGTGGTGTGCTCTTGCACTTTCCAGTGTCCTGATTTACATAGATGTCAGAGGTGGGTAAAAAGGCTGTCTCTGTGCTTAACAGGAGGGACAGGCAGGACAAGGAGAGTCAAGCCTAGTCATGGGGGTGGGATCTTACAACTCCTTCAAGGATATTGCTTGGCCTCAGAGGTACTCCAGAGTAACCCAGAGGTTCAGAGTGAGCTCAAGGGCCTGAGCAAAATGAGAATAAAGACAAGGAGGTGTTTACATCAATTTTTGTACTGAGATACAAGATACAAAACTATAGTACTTATACCTCAGAGAGGCAGAACTATCTAGGAGTGTAGCAAAGTGAGACAGGTGCAAACTCAGAAGCAAAGCAGATGTCTAAATATCTAAGAAACAAATGGAGATGTTAGGAAAAACAATGTCCAATCATGTCAGACTGAAACTACAGGGTAATAGGATGAAACAAGGAGAAGTAAGGAACAGGAACAGAACAGGAATAGTAACAATGATGGTAATGGTAACTGAGAGTGAAAACAGTAATGGAGTTATACCAGGATGATCCAGAGACAACAAAGTGGAACTAGGGTAGTACTTAACTGGAGCAGAGATAGACTGAAAACAGAATGGAGTGGAGTGGGAGCAGAAACCCAAGGGAGCATGTAACACTAAGGGGTAGGAAGCATACATGTGTAGCTGGGGCAGACTGGAATGGTGACAGAGGGCCAGAGTTGTCTGGAGGGGAATCAGAGGGCTAGAGTAGCTTACTAGATATGAAGACCAATTGTAAGCCAGGTTGGAATGGGGTTAGAATTGGATTAGAGGTATGGAATATGACAGTGAGCTAGTGCAGCTCAATAAGGGTTGGGGGCTTGCTGATACAGGAAAGATCATCTTTGATGTAGTCTGGGAGACTATTATAGAAGTAGTGGTGAAGAGTACCTTCTCCATAACCCTGGACTTGAAATGCAATTCTGTTAAACTCAACTACATATTTGTTGATTTATTAACCATCCTTCATAGTCAACTGGTCTAGTTGGTGCTCTGCATCTCTAATCAGATCATGGGATCCAAAGTTGGTCTGGAGTTCCTAAACAAACTCCTTATAATTATCCATTCACAAGAAATAAAGGTCAGGATCTTCAGTAAAAAGAAGGTCAGGTTTGAACCATTCCAATGTGATGCCTTTAAGGTAGGACTGAGCATAAGTAACCTTGGCTTGGTTATTGACAAAGGCTTTGGGACAATCCTGGAAGTTTAACTTGCATTAAACCAGAAACATGCAGAGCTTCTGGAGATCAGTTTCATCAAACTGGTCTGGTTCACATACTTAGGTATGGTATGAGGTTTCAGGGGTATAATGGGAAGAGTAAGCTAACCCACAAATGGCACTGGCAAGATCAGTGATAGTATCATGGTAAATGGAAATAGGTTCTGGGTCTGGAAAAAGTTTAGGGTTATCCTCTGAAATATTGAAATACCCATTGGAGGGGTTATTTCTGGGGTCATCTGGTACTCCTGGATAGGCACCATGGTTGTCAGGGGTGTGGGGAGGTTGGGGAACCTTGGAACCATCAGGGACTTTGTCAACTGAAGCAATAGGTGTGGAAGAGTGAAAGAAAGCAGAAGCCTGTAATGCTAAGCCTGAGGCATGGTGGGCAGAGAAACTCTTGTACTGATCAAGGATGGCATGAGAGCAAGCTCTAGTTACATGGATAGACATGATAGCAGCACCAGCACAAGTGGGAGTTTAAATATACTGTTATAAAACTGCAACATACTTCAGGGGTACTCTGAATAACTCCAGAGTGAATGGAGCTTGGCTTTACCTTATGTGGTACACCCTAATTCTAGTACTAGGTGCCTGTCACATCCCATGCCAACAGGTCAACTCCACTATGTCTCCAATGCAACTCCAGTTGCTTCTATGCTTTAAGCAGCATGTTTCCTAGCCCCCTTTACCTCCATCTTCTCCTACCTAACAATTGATTACAACTGAACCTATTCTAACTCTGTACCAGTCCAATACAACTCCATTGTTCCTCCAACCTCACTTTCTGTTCCTGTTCCTTTGTGCTGCACTTCTTCCTGTCATCACTTAGTTTCAGTTTAACATTATTCAACATTGTCTCCTTTGACATCTCCATTTGTATCTAGGATGCATTGGCACCTGCTTCGCTTATGAGACAACTCCTTTCATATCTCTGTTCCCTTCTTAGATAATATGTCTCCCTGAGGTATAAGTACTGGAGTTCTGTATCTTGTACTTTAGTTTGAATATCAACCATAATATGACATTACAAT
>JBBPKN010001101.1:0-21533 GCA_038089275.1 Pulveroboletus cf. rosaemariae | reverse complement strand
ACCTCAGCAAGGCAGAACTATCTAGGAGTGTAACAAAATGAGACAAGTGCAAACTCAGAAGCAAAGCAGATGTCTAGATATCTAGGAAACAAATGGAGATGTCAGGGAAGACAATGTCCAATCATGTCAGACTGAAACTGAAGGGTGACAGGATGAAACAGGGAAAAGCAAGAAACAGGAACAAAACAGGAATAGTAACAATGATGGTAATAGTAACTGATTGGGAATAGTAATGGAGTTATATTGGGATGGTCCAGAGATAATGAAGGGGAACTAGGGTAGTACTTAACTGGAGCAGAGATAGACTGGAAGCAGAATAGGTGGAGTGGGAGTGAAAGCCCAGGGGAGCATATAACACTGAGGGGTGGGAAGCATACATGTATAGCTGGGAAAGACTGGAATGGTGATAGAGGGCTGGAGTTGCCTGGAGGGGAGTCAGAGGGCTGAAGTGGCTTACTAGATATGAAGACCAATTGTAAGCCAGGTTGGAATGGGGTTGGAATTTGGGTTGGAGGTCTAGGATATGACATATTCCCTGATGGCACAGGTATGTGACAAATTATTTGCCTTGGTATTCACTGCCATGGTCCAAGTAGAGTAGTTTTACCTGTGTAACAAGCTGTCAATCAAGCCAAGCCTCAAAAAAATGGTAGGCTGTGAAGGTTTGACTATTTTGGTGGAGGGTATACAGATAAGTAATTCTCAAGTGATTATTAGTGAACATCATATAATAATGGTGATCATCTAAGGTTGTGATAAGTGCCAGCCCCCAAATATTCAACCATACAAGTGCACCAACCACAGCTGCATGCTCCCTCTTATAAACCTTTGCAATAGGCTTTCATGATGCCTTAGCATACATGCATGACTTGCAGAAGGTACCTTCATTCTTTGACATATCAAATTTTAATTCACTGACCAATCTCTTGTCTACCAGACTTTGAGCAATGGAGGGGGCAATATGCCCAAATCAACAGTGCAATTGCATGACTGTCATGATCTTTTGGGCAGCAGTGGCAATATCATGGTCATGCATGACTATTAAAACCAGCATAAACTGCTAAAAAGCTTATACCCTTCTTGTTATATCAGCATAATCCAGACTTAAACTCCAGAGGTTTCCAGAAGATCTGAAGGTCTCTGGCAAAGGGTCAAGATGGATTGTGCTGGTGTTATAAACATTTTGACATACTTCAGGAGTACTCTGGATAACTCTGGAGTGGACAGGGCTTGGCTTTACCTTATATGGTGCACCCTTATGCCAGTATTGAGTATCCCAATTTACAGAGGGGTTGGAAACTATCAGAGGTTCAGAATTGGCTATAGGGCTTTTTCCCAACAAGAGGCATGACATCAAGCCATGGAATAAGTTAAGGGACTTTAGGGTAGGGTATGACATCAAGTCATGAGGCAGAAGGGGTCTCAAGGGAATCATAATGTTGTATTATGGTTGATATTCAAACTAAAGTACAAGATACCAAACTCCAGTACTTATACCTCAGGGAGACAGATTATCTAAGGAGGGAATGGAGATATGAAAGGAGTTGTCTCATAAGTGAAGCAGATGCCAATACATCCTGGATATGAATGGAGATGTCAAAGGAGACAACATTGAATAATGTCAAACTGAAACTAAGTGATAACAAGGAGAAGCACGGCACAAAGGAACAGAAACAGAAAGTGAGGTTGGAGAAACAATGGAGTTGTATTGGAATGGTAAGAGTTAGCATCAGTTCAGTTGTAATCAATCATTAGGTAGAAGAAGATGGAGGTAAAGGGGACTAGGAAACATGCTGCTTAAAGTGTAGAAGCAACCAGAGTTGCATCAGAGACATAGCAGAGTTGACCTATTGGCACAGAATGTGACAGCTGGTTGGAAATGACTTGGCTTTACCTTATGTGGTGTGCCCTTGCACTTTATGATATTCTAATTTACAGAGGGATTGGTCATGGAGGAAATGATGTTCTTGACACTTGACATGGGGAACTAGGCAAGACAAGGAGAGTCAAGCCTAGTTAGGGGAGTGGGGCCTTACAATTCCTTCAAGAATATCATTCAGCCCTGAAGATCCTCCAGAGTACTTCAGAGGATTAAAGGGTGAGCTGGATAGCTTAACTAGAAGAAGGATAATGACAAGACAAGGGTGTTTATATTGATATTCATACTAAGGTACAAGATACAGGACTACAGTACTTATATCTCAGAGAGGCAGAACTATCTAAGAGTATAGTGAAGTAAGACAGGTGCAAACTCAGAAGCAAAGCAGGTATCTAAGTATTTAAGAAACAAATGGAGATGTCAGGGAAGTGTTAAAACATTTACTAAGTATGAATATACTGGTAAAACTTATATCTGTCAAACAAAACTCTTATGGCTAGAGAACAAAGGTCAGGTTCTAGTGCCCTGGTGGTGCATGAACCTGAGGAAAGGTCATAACTCCAGAGACTCTGGAAATGTCCAGAGGCATTTGGAAGGACTTGGGAAGGGCTTTGTTGATCAAATAGGACTTGGCTTCACCTTATGTGATATATCCTTGCACTTTCTGGTGTCCCAATTTACAAAGATATTGAAGGTAGGATAGAGAGCAGTCTCAATTCCCAATAAGAGGGACAGGCAAGACAAGGAAAATTGAGCCTAGTCATAGAGGTAGGACCTTACAATTCCTTCAAGGATATTTCTTGGCCCTAAAGGTGCTCCAGAATAACCTGGAGGGTCAGAGTAAGTCTAAGGGCTCAATCAAAGTGAGGACAATGACAAGGGGGTATTTATGTCAATATTTATACTGAAGTACAAGATACAGGACTACAGTACTTATACCTTAGAGAGGAAGAACTATTTAGGAGTATAGCAAAGTGAGACAGGTGCAAACTCAGAAGCAAAGCAGATGTCTAAATATCTAAGAAATAAATGGAGATGTCAGGGGAGACAATGTCCAATCATGTCAGACTAAAACTGAGAGATAACAGGATAAAGTGAAAAGGAACAGGAACAGGAATGGAAACAGTAACAGTAACAGTAACTGAGAGTGGGACTAGAAATGGAGTTACAGCAGAGTGATCTAGAGAAGGCAAAGTGAAACTAAGGTAGTACTTAGCTGGAACAGAGATAGAACTAGAAATGGAATAGGGCAGAGTGGGAGCAGAGGCTGGGGGAGCATATACCAATGGAAGACAGGAAGCATACATGTGTAGCTGAGGTGGAATGAAATGGTGATGGAGAGCTGGAGTTATCTGGAGGGGAGTTAGAGAACTAAAGTGACTTACTGGATACAAGGACCAGTTGTAAGCCAGGTCAGAATTGGGTCAGAATTGGGTTGGAGATATATGATATAACTGAAAGACAATGTTTAATCATATTAGGCTGAAACTGAATATTGACAGGAAGAAGTGAGAGGAAATAAGAAATAGTAATAGAACAGTAATAGTAATAGTAACTGAGAGCAGTACTAGATACAGAGTGTTACAGTGTCAGACATTGTACAACTCATTCTAACCCCAAATAATCTGCCTTGAGAGGGTGCGTTGGTTTCATTGTTGGATTTGAATTGAATGGATAGAAGGCAGAGTGGATACTCAGGGTAGCAAGGCCTGAGAAGCCATTGTACTAGTCACCAGAGGAATGACCTATATTGCAAGGTGCAAATCTAGAAGATATAATATACAAGATAACAAGTGGTTAAGGCTGGGAAGTTTTAACACAGAATACACCAGCTACTTATACTACTCCAGAGTATACACAGACCACCTAGTGGATCCAGCACAAATACTAAATAGAAAATAGAGCTTAGGGCAAGGGTAAAGAGTATGGCTAATGGCCATGTGATAAAGGGGTATATCAAGGGAGAGGCTATATAGAATGGAAGGGAGGAATTTAGGGTTAGCAGAGATTAAACCATACTCTTAGCCATAAGGCCAAGGAGATCCAATCTAGAGATCTGCCATAATCAGATCAGACTCTCATCTAGATTAAGATCCAGATTCATTGGAGATTAGCTTGGAAAAGTATCTGTCATTTGAGATACTAGATCCAACTATATAAGCTGTGCCCAAATCCAAGGGAAAACTCTGAAGAAACAACTTATCTATATTCTAGGGTTTATCCTTGTTAGGCATAGAAGTCTCATAGTCACATGCTTGTCATGTGACTCTTCTACTAGCAAACTATTCATTCATAACATAAAGTTATAGTGGAGTGATCCAGAGAAGGTGAAGTTGTTATAATTTTAGTACATTTTTCGCATTTCTGACATCATGTTCACTCTTCACAAAGTCACATCATGTGACATTTTCACATTTTCACCTCTTCACATTTTCACATTTCACTGGTCTAGACTGGTCTAGACCATGAGATCACATCTCATGTTTAGCACATGTTACTGCTAGAGTTCTTGCTACTTTATTGCCATTGGTTGGCTTACTATACAATACTTTAGGGCCAGTTTAGTTTACTTGGTCTGTGTGCATCTTTGTACAATATATAAAGACCAGGGTGCAAGCTGGGATTCTCCCAGTCTTGTGCACTTGAGCTTTTGCTTTTACAAGTCCCTGCCTTTTATTCTCCATCTTTGCCTAGTTCAGTGGCTCTAAATTCAAAGCTACTACCAGATAAGATCAGCACAGATAAGAGCACCTTCAGGCCTCAGAATATTGTTTAACATCAAGAAGGTATTTCACTTGCACAAGACTCCATTACTGTTGGCACTTAGAACAGAAGAGAAAACTAATTCATAAGTCACTAGTTTTATGCCAGCTTACTGCTCATATCTTTGAGGACATGAAGAAGTACTTGCAGATCTAGTAGCAGAAGCCATTTTAGGATTTACAGATAATGAACCTGAAAGAGAGTCTTTCCAGAAGAGGTTCAATACATATGATAAGCAAACCACTCTTGACTTCCAAGCCAAGAGGGCTAGAGATAGGAAAGTCACAGCTACTGAAAGGCTTAGGTTCCTTTGTCCATCAGCAGTTTTAAGAACTCCAAAGTGCAGTTTCAGGACCACAGGGGCTCCCTGTATCCTTAGACCATTAAGCAAACATGTCAGCATTAAGAGAGCAATAAGAGTCCAAGTATGAGGAACAGGTGGAGATATCAGAGTTCAGCCCATCAATAGAAGAACCAGAACATCCACTCTCCTTCTTTTCAACCCAGGACTCACCAAAATCAAAAGAACCCACAGGATGATCTCACAAACTATTCCAGCCAACCATAGCATCATATTCCAAGCATAAAGAGATGAATACAGATAAAATAGAAGAATTGGTAAGGAAGATAAAGAATTATGGAAGGAAGGTAGCCAATCCAGGAAAGTGGGATGGAGATAGAAGAAAATGGAGATTGTGGTGGGCTAAGATGAGGATGTGGGAATCCTTCATTGATTGGAAGGATAATCAGATTAGGACAGCAGCATTCCTTTCCAGGATGGAAGGAAAGGTGGAAGAGTATGTGCAGATAATGTTGGAGGGATGCATTGACCAAGAAGTTTGGCCAAACAAGAACAAACTCTACACAGATATCAAGGCCTACTTTTATATTGATGAGCTCACACACAAAGCTCTCAAAAAGTTGGAAGACCTTAGACAAACTGGGAAAATTGATAATTACTTGCAAGAGTTTATTGTGTTGAAAAAAGATGCTGATATATCTGAAGAGCATGCAAGGAAACTGCTGAGAGAGCAGGTTTCCTACAAGGTTTATCATCATGCAACTTTGCAAGGATTAAAAGATATGACCCAAGGTTTAATGAATCAATTTCAGACCATAGGTTGAGCTTTTGAAAGGATGGCTATTGAGCAATCTGCTCCAGCATCAAGATATACTGCTCCTAGGGGTCCCCCTTCTAGAATGAATACCCAGAATCAGTTTCAACCCAGATTTCCTTGGCAACCTCTGTATTTTACAGCCACAGGAACACAACCAGGAAAGGGAGCTCCAATGGATGTAGACACACAAACCATTGGGGTGGGTCAAGAATGTTGGAAGTGTCATAAGAGGGGGCAAATAGCCAGAGATTGCAGATCTAACCTTTTATTCACTTCTCCTTCTTATGTTCAACCTAGAGCCAGTGCCCTGGCTATGAACAATAGGGCCATACCCCAAAGGCAGATATTGACCTTTGGGAACTTTAAGCAAGTACCTGGGACACCTAACACTTATGAGGCTCCCTTCATAGATATGAGAAAACTAGCAGTGGAAGCTGCAAGGAAAAAAGAAAAGACCTTAGGAATAGAAGAAGTCTCAGAGGATAGCATGTATGGAGATGTGGCCAGAGCTTATTGGCAAGATGTTTTTGCAAACAAAGCAAAGCATTTAAAAGAATAAATACTTCTATTGAACAAGGTAGTAGATGCAACTTTTTATATCCTTCTTCTTCTGGTATGGTGATATTTAACAATAAAATGATTTCATTTACCCAAGAGGGGTCTCGAAAGAGCTTGGCTGGAGAGTGTCAACCAGTGCTTAATTCCTCTGAAAAAAACAGAAATTTTTTTTATCTACAGCTCACCAACAGGAATAGGAAAAATCCTTGATTTTATTGAAGATAGAGATGAGTTTAAACTGGAAACTAATTTAATAGGACAAGATAAAAGAAACAACTGGATCAAACTAGGAACTACCATGGCCTTACTCAATTCCAGGGCAGTGGTAATGTTTGTGGACAAAAAGCTAGTTCAAAGATTCAACTTAAAAGAAATTCCATTATAACAAGATATTGTGGTATATAATGCTGACAGAACAGAAGGAATAGGGGGAAGACTTCACAATAAGGTCTTGCTTCACATTAGCTTTGTTAATGCAACAAATACAAGACATGAAGAAGAAATAGTGGTACTAGTATCAACATTAGGCAACATAAATCTAATTATAGGGTATGATTGGTTCAAACATCATAACCCTATTATAGATTGGCAAAGAAAGAAGGTTCATTTGGATAGAAAGATTGTGATTCCTCACAGAACTATTGAAGCAGCAGAACTAGATAATTTACAAAAACAAGTACCATTGGAGTTCTGGAAGTTTATGAAGATTTTCTCACAAAAGCAATCAGAATGCATGCCTATTAGGAAATCTTGGAATCATGCAGTGGAACTTGAAGAAGAATTTGTTCCAAAAAAAGGTTGAGTAATTCTGTTATCAGAATCTGAAATGACTAAATTTAGGGAATTTATCAACACAGAAACAAGAAAAGGGTATATTAGACCCTTCAAATCACCACAAACATCACCAGTCTTTTTCATTGGTAAAAAAGATGGGGAAAAAAGAATGGTAATTGATTACTGGTACCTTAATGATTGAACAGTAAAAAATAACTATCTATTATCACTAATTTCTACATTGATAGATCAGTTAAAAAGATCAGATTTATTTACAACTTTAGATCTACAATGGAGATATAACAATATTCAAATAAAGGAAGGCAATGAATGGAAAGGGGCTTTCACCACTCCTATCAGTGCTTTTGAGCCCTTGGTAATGTATTTTGGCATGTGCAATAGTCCTGGCACATTTCAAACCATGGACAATGATCTTTTTCATAATTTATGGTCTTTTGTCATAATTTATATTGATAATATTATCATTTTTCCTAAAGGAAAGACTAAACAAGAACATGCAGAATTAGTTGCTCAAGTTTTACAGTGCCTTTATAACAATAACCTGTTCTTAAAGCCATTCAAGTATCATTTTATTCAAGAAAAGATAGATTACTTGGGTATGGTTGTATCTAAAGACAGGGTTGAGATGCAGATGAACAAAGTCCAAGCTATCCAAGATTGGCTGATCCCTCATTCTCTCAAACAAGTTCAAGCCTTTTTAGGAATGGCCAATTATTATCAGTAATTTATTCATGGCTTCATGGACATAGCTCACCCACTGAATGATCTTATCTGAAATACATTCTTGGTGTTGAACAATCTTAAGAGGCCTGAGGGCACTCTTATCTTATCTGATCTGATCTGAGTGTAGCTTTGAACATAGAGCCACAGAACTAGGCAAAAAGAGATAAAGGCAAGAAACAGGGACTTGTGAAAGCAAAAGCTCAAGTATGCAAGACTGGGAAAATCCCAGCTTGTACCCTGGCCTTTATATATTGTACAAAGATGTGCACAGACCAAGTAAACTAGACTGGCCCTAAAGTATAGTACAGTAAGCTCATCAATGGAAATAAAGTAGTGAGAACTCTAGCAGTAACATGTGTTAAACATAAGGTATGACCTTATAGTCTAGACCAATCTAGACCTGTGAAATGTGAAAATGTGAAAATGTGAAGATATGAAAAGGTCATGTGATGTGACTTTGTGAAGAGTGAACATAGTGTCAGAAATGCGAAAAATGTAATAAAATTATAATATTATCCAAAAAGATAAATGTTTCTTATGGGATGGTTTCCAGCAAAAAGCATTTATTACCATAAAGAATATCATGAGTACAGCTCCTTTCCTTGTTTACCCCAACTCTATCAAACCTGTTCATGTGAAAACAGATGCTAGTGATATTGCAATAGAAATAGTTCTTTTCTATCTAATTGACAATCAATGGTAACCAGCTGCCTATCTATCACATTTCCTCTCTCCTGCAGAAAAGAATTACCCCATTTATGATAAAGAACTTCTCACAGTCATCTGTGCCTTAAAAGAATGGTATTATCTTCTTATCAATTATCTCATATTTGAGATCTGGACTAATTATCAAGCACTTGAACATTGGAAACAGCCCCAAGATATCTTATCTCATCAAGCACAATGGATAGAAACTCTCATGGAATATCAGTTTCTTATTATCTACAAACTGGGAACTTCTAATGGCTGGGCTAATGCATTATCTCACAAAGTGGATTATAGTGATGCTATGAATGATCCCAATAAAGATGTTATTGTTCTTCCCCCTTCTTGTTTTCAACCCCTTCCTCACCATGCTGCCCTTCTCATGAACACTTTTCTCCTTGATGTCATCAATGTTACTTTGGATCTTTTGAATAATGATCTTCCAGAGTTGTGTTATAATTTGGATGAAGGCTATTTAATGCACAAAACACAAACACTATTTTTATTTCAGAACAACTTAGGATGGAAGCATTAAGGCTCTGTCATAATTCTCCCATTGCAGGACATGGAGGACAACAATGAACCCTACATATGTTACAAAGATATTTTTACTGGCCAGCTATTACATTTGATGTTGAATGTTGTACAAGGAGAAAAATAAACCCTAGTCTAGGGCTACAATGTTGATGTTGATAAAGGTAAGAGTAAAAGAGTTTATATGAGAAAAACACTATACTAGATGATACAAGTGCTCAAGACTGGGGCTTGAGATATGCTAAGGCTACAGTATTTATACTATACAGAATATGCATAGACCAAGACCCTGATGGGAGAATTCCCATGGACCCTGAGGCACCATCAAATGGAAAAGAAGCAATCATGAGAATAGCCAATGGCTAAAAGGGATCAATGCTTCTGAAATAGAAAAATGATGGAAATAAATACCAGGCTGAAGACATGAGGCTAACCCTATGCCCTGGGTCTAGACCAGTCATGTGACCTGTCATGTGCTTTGATAAGATCAAAGATTAGATAACCACATGGATAGATAAGATAAGGTCACATGATTAAAAAATGAAAAATGCGGACTATAACACCAGCAATAGCAATAGATGCTTTTAATTATGTCAAATCCTGTCAAGCATGCTTCCTCATGAAGGGTTTGCAAAAAGCACCAGCAGGAAAACTATTACCATTACCAATTCCTACATCTCCATGGAAAGACATATCCATGGGTTTTATCACAGGTTTACCATTATCAAATGGATATAATGCCATTTTGGTAGTGGTAAATCAATTTTCAAAGGAAGTAGTATTCATACCTTGTTCTTTGAAAGCTACTTCCTCTGTTTATTTAGCTAAACTATTTAGGAATAATGTTTGATGCAGATATGGTTTGCCATTGTTCATTGTATCAGATTGAGGATCACAATTTGCTTTAGCTTTTACTTCAGAACTTTGTTTTTTATTAGACATTTCCCAAAAACTTTCCACTTCTTTTCATTCACAGACTAATGGACAAACAGAGTGCATTAATCATGAATTGGAGCAATATTTATGATTATACATTTTCAAAAACAAGAAACCTGGGCAGATTGGATAAAAATGGCAGAATTCTTACATAACAATGCCTTTTCCTCTGCCATCAAGAATACCCCTTTTTTCATCACCAAATGATACAATTCATGATTGGGTTTTTCCCCAGACAATATCTCCAATGCATTTGCCAAAGATTTACAAGCAATGCATAAACAAACACAGGAAGCTTTAAAAAAAGCAAAGGAATATATGGTTAAAGCATCTGATTCCAAATGCTCAGAGGCTCCTAACTATGAAAAGGGGCAAAAAGTGTGGTTATCCACTGAGCATTTGACATTATTATACCAGTTCAAGAAGCTTTCTCAGAAATGGATTGGACCATATTGTTGCAAGTGATATTGAATGATGTGCAGATGAGCAATATAACCCTAGTGAAGGGCTTCGGTGTCAATATTGGTATGAGAGTAAAGCAAATAGAGTATATGAGTGAACACTATACTAGATAATACAAGTGCTCAAGACTGGGGCTTGAGACATGCTATGGCTACAGTATTTATACAGTTCAGAACAGCACACAGACCAAGACCCTGATGGGAGAAATCCCACAGACCCTGAAGCACCATCAAATGAAAAGGAAGCCCTTGTGAGAATAGCCAATCAGCTGAAAGGAACAAGGCTTCTAAAATGGAATAACAATGGAAATGAAAGCCAGGCTGAAGACATGAGGCTAACCCTATGCCCTGGGTCTAGACCTGTTATGTGACCCATCATGTGCCTAGATAAGATAAAAGATTAGATAACCACATGGAAAGATAAGATAAGGTCATGTGATTGAAAAGTGAAAAATGCGGACTATAACACATATAAAATCATTGAGGTTCTGTCAAATGTAGTCAAATTGCTTCTTCCAAAGGAGATTCACACTCATTCTGTCATCAATATATTGCAAGTCAAACCATCTGTGGATACTCTTCCTTATCAACCTGTTTTAAGACCTGATCCAATTCATGTATTGGAAGATCATGAATCTGAATAGAAAGTCTCTCATGTGATTAACTCAAGATTATACAAGGGAAAATTGGAATACTTGGTTCATTGGAAAGAATATGATAATTGTAACAATACATGGGAATCTGCAGATCATTTAATCAATGCTTCACAAGCAGTGGATAGTTTCCATTGGCAGAATTCATCAGCTCCTAAAAGAATTTGTGCATTCTCTTTAGAACAGTTCCATGGTCAATTTCAACCCTATTCTAATTTCACACTTACTAAATCATTACCTTTCTCTTATCTGGAATACAAGAGCTAAAGACAGGGTAGTGTTATAATTTTATTACATTTTTCACATTTCTTTTATCATGTTCACTCTTCACAAAGTCACATCACATGACATTTTCACATTTTCACCTCTTCACATTTTCACTAATTCACATCTTCACATCTTCACATTTCACTGGTCTAGACTGGTCTAGATCATGAGGTCATACCTTATGTTTAGCATATGTTACTGCTAGAGTTCTTGCTACTTTATTGCCATTGGTTGGCTTACTATACAATACTTTAGGGCCAGTTTAGTTTACTTGGTCTGTGCACATCTTTGTACAATATATAAAGGCCAGGGTGCAAGCTGGGATTCTTCCAGTCTTGTGCACTTAAGCTTTTGCTTTTACAAGTTCCTGCCTCTTATTCTCCATTTTTGCCAAGTTCAGTGACTCTAAGTTCAAAGCTACTACCAGATAAGATCAGCATAGATAAGAATGCTTTTAGGTCTCAGAATATTATTCAACATCAAAAAGGTATTTCAAAAGTAAAACTAAAGTAGTACTTAACTGGAACAGAGATAGAACTAAAAATAAAATAAAATAAAGTGGGAGCAGGGGGCTGGGAAGCATGTACTAATGGAAAGGCAGAAAATATACAAGTGTAGCTGGGGTGGAATAAAATGGTAACAGACAGTCAAAGTTATCTGAAAAAAAGTCAGAGAGCTAGATTGGCTTACTAGATATAAGGACCAGTTATAAGCTGGGTCAGAATTGGGTTGGAGATATGAAATATGACAACAACACAATATGAGTCCTTTAAGGTATGTGGAATCCTACTGATTATTTTACTATCTAATTCCTATATGGTGCAGAAACCTTCTGAAAATATTGTTGAGAGCCCAAGCTTATTAAAATGGCTGATTGACACTAGTGTGTATCTAACCTCAGTTAAGAATAATACCTCAGTAAGTTGTAGTTTGATTAAGTCATACTCATTTGATACCTAAATTACCATGTCACCAATGCCAGTCACAACAAATTTCTGATGGTTTGCAGCAGTAAACAATTTGTTCAGGATAGTTGTGAAGTTCTCAAAATGGTTGTGATACAGAGAAATGTGACAGGTTGATTCTGAATTAAAGAGTTCAACTTGGCAAGAGTGAGTATGCTTATCATGTGCCTTTATAGTGATGTCTTCATGGTTTTCATTAGGGGCAGCACAATCAATGAATACCTCATTCTTGACTAGCAGTGCTCTAGTCTTCTTCAGATTCCAGACATCCTCAAAAATGTCTTCATCAGTGACCAAGAACCAATCCAATATATCCTTGTCTTTCTTCATATCTTCTGACTTCACATATAGTAAGTTGAAAATCAACATCTCATTGCTAGAGTCATCCAAGACATCAAAAACACCATATTTTAAATTAGTATCTTTATCAACAACATTAGTAACATTGCTTGTGGTAGATTTCTTTTCACCACTGTTCTTCTTATGGAATGCAGCTAAGTGCTCTGTAAAGCTGCATTCCCAGCATTTTGGCAGATTATGCCTCCAGCTCCCATGCCCACCCTTAGTGGTGTGCTACTTTGTTTTTATCTGCATGAATGTACTAACAAGTTGACAGCCATGGCCTTATCTCTATCATGATTCTTCCTATCAAAATGATTTGAGTATTTCACCTTTTGACACTCTGCTTCCTCAGTGATTACAGAGATGAGGGTATTAGGGTCAAGGGTTTTGGTGAAGCTGAAAAGCCAGGCAGCAGTAAGTTGACTCAAGGCAAAATTAGCAAGTAAGCTTGGAAGGGATTTAATAATGGTAGACTAGTAATGCATTTCATCAATTACAATACCAATGGCCACTAATTCTTCTTGTTTGGTTTGCAGCCCATCAAGGAATTGGCAAACATCACCTTCTTTGGTGAGTTTTGACTTTAAAAACTGTATACACAAATCTGTCTGTATATATGCTTTCTTTTTTGTATATTCCTTTGTTATTTCATTTCACATTCCAGTGACACTCATTTGCTTTTGAACATATAAAGCAGTTGAGTTGGGAATTTGCTGGGTAAGTAGGTGCTTGACCATATATTTATCTTTCAACCACTTATTTATTTCTTCCTGCTGGTCCACAGTTATTGGGGATATGTAGCTTGACTTAGCTGTGATGCCATCAAAATGGCCCTATAGCTCCTTGACCTCAATAGCAACTTGAAATCAAAAAGCAAATATTGTCCAGTTAATGCCTTTAACTTCAAGTTTTGGCACATTGCTAGAAAGAGTGTCAGTGAAGATGGATACAACAGTGGTCATGATGGTGAGAGATGATTTGATCAATACACAGGGGAATCAGGGCTTATAACCTGTTAGAATTATGATTTTGGAATGGGCACACAACTATTAGACACAAGAACTCAGTCATGTGCAAAACAACAGGTTCTATGTATATACCTGTCAGATGCAAGGACTATGTGCAAGTAAGTAAAAGTAAGTAGTACGGAAAAGAAGGAAGCTCACCTCAGTTGTGTGCGAGACAACGGACTGAGCTGCTCAGAACTAAGGAAGTACATCATATATACTGGTATTAATGTGTCCTATAATCAATGTAATGACAGCATTTGTAAAACTGCCAGACTGAAACATAAAGAAACAAAAGATAAAGTACATACGCGAGATGGTATCAATGGAGACGGATGGGACTGCGATGCATCCCGGGCATGTGACACTGCAGCCTGCATGCATACCTACTAGGTACGGCACATGTCGTGTTCCTGGCTACGCGTGTGCTTAATAATCCAACACATAGCTCCCTGATAAGCTAACCAAAAACACAAGGGGACCTTGTAAGTACTTCTTAGTAGGGAATTACACTAAATGATGAAGTGTCTCACCTCAGTTTCGTATGGACGAAGATTGAGGTGCAGCACAGCAGTGTCCGTACTCAAAATTAACTGCCGTGATTATGTAAGAAGTGGTCGGCTCATATCCCGAAAGGGGAACGGAAATACTGAGTAGAGTGAGAGAAAGGAGAAAAAGAAAAGCATGGAGTAGCATGAATTTCAACAAATGCCGTTGACAGCATACTCCAACAGCACATGGATCCCGACGGCGACAGCGGTACCACTGCGCGCACGCTTGCATATCCGATACAGGTGACCGTATCTGATACATCTCACAGTGAAAGAATTTGCGTGCAATGTGCATGACAATGAAGCATACGAGCAATTGACCCGAGGTAAGCCTTTTAGATTTGACTTCAATCGCGGAGTCTTTCCACAGTGCCCTCCATGAGGGCCGTGTCGGGCTCAGACTTTTAGGATCGGGTCGGGTCGGGTTTGGGCCTTTAGGGTCAGGTCGGGTCAGGCCTAGGACCTGAACCTGATCCGGGTACATTCCTGTTGACTGGACCTCCTTGGGAATACTGCACACATTGCCTAAGTGAGCCCGGTGATAGTTGCATGTACAAGCGAGAATAGTTTGCGTACGCTTGTGACGCTCAGATGGTGTGTCCATACATATCGTGCCTCTGATTGGACCAAACTCATGCAAGCTGAGGGGTTAACACGGATTGCGACAGTTCATGGAAACAGGCATGCGTCACAGAGAACTTCCACTCTCGTACTAATGTCCCCGTTTCAGCCAGCTATTAATACTCGTGTTCTCGACGGCCCAAGAGTCCAATCGTGAGACTTCCGCCAGGAATCTGGCTGAATCCAGGATGCGGAACCAGATGTCCTGGTAGATATAAGATGGTGTTCTTGTGAAGAGAGATCGTCACCCACTACAGCCTCTATAGCAAGGATGGTGTGGTCCATGTCAGCTACTCAGCTCGCAGCACTCGTTCCGCTCGCGGTTGTGGCCGTCGAAATGATTCGGCGGCTCATTCAGAACCGCATTGACAGGAAGGGGTATCCTCTCCCTCCTGGTCCCACCCCACTACCACTCGTGGGAAGCGTCCTCTCCATAGATCCTGAGGAACCCTTCAAGACCTACACGGAATGGCGCGCCAAGTACGGTGAGTACGATACTACGCAATCGGAATGCATGGTTCTGATAATTCTTAGGTGATATAGTGTACATTCGACGTTTCGATACAGATGTCGTGATCCTGAATTCGGTCTCGGCTGCAACAGAACTGCTCGACAAGCGATCACAATTTTATTCTAGCCGTCCTTTCCTGGCCACTGTTAAACCGTGAGTGAATCTCTGATCACGACGCAGTGAGGTATCCTTTAACGGACCACACGCTAACTCATCCATCTTCAGGTATGGGCACGACTGCGACTTTGCTTTCTTGCAGTATGGTGAACATTGGAGGTTGTGCCGCAGGATATTCCATGAAACATTCTCCATCAACGCGTCCGTCAGTTTTCATCCGATGCAACTCCGCAAAGCACGCGAAATGGTCGTGAACGTGATCAACAATCCTAGCGACTATCAATCTCACTATTCGACGTAAGCGCATCTGTTTCACTGTGAGTCATATTTGAAGATACTCAGAGTCCTGTAGTTTTGCTGCTGGGGCTACAATGCGTTCTGTATACGACTACGACCCGAGCCCTCAGAATGACCAGATGGTATCTGTTATCACCAAATTCATCGAAGTATCATTCCCAGCAATATTATCAGACAAGGCAGTCCTGCTCAAGACTTTCCCGTTTTGTGAGTTCCTTTTCGCTCACCTGAGTTACGATTTCGATTGACATCATTATAAAAGTGCTGCACATACCTGAGTGGCTTCCTGGATCTTGGATAAGGCGTGAAGCTAGAATGTCCCGTGAGTTGGGAGCCAAGACCGTTGAGGCACCGTACCAGTATGTAAGGAAACGTATGGTAAGTCATATCCATCTTGATCGCAAACAGGCTGGAAGTGACATGATATTACTTTAGGAGTCCAAGGAGCATGTTAACCCCTCGATGGTATCCGACCACATTACTCGCATGGAGAAGTTTGATGAATCATACCGTTCTGCGTACGAAAACGCTCTTAAACAAACCTCCCTGACTGCTTTCCTGGGTACGTTCCACCTATGAGGACTGTCAACGGTAATACTAATGGGTTGGCTATAGCTTCTGTGGAGTCGGTTTGTGGCGCGTCCTGAGGGATGATGAGAGACTTACGACAATCACAGTCAACAGCATCATTAATGACGTTCACGCTTGCAATGGTGAGGAACCCCCGCATCTGGAAACGTGCGCAGGCGGAAATAGATGCTGTCGTTGGAACTGAGAGACTGCCCGAACTTGGTGACAGACCATCCTTACCATATGTAGAAGCGATCGTGCGCGAAACATGGAGATGGCAGCCACCTGGTCCTCTCGGTGCGACTATGAACTCGTTTCCGGAAAAATTGCCAATAATCTTAAAGGTATTCCACATGCGACCACGAAAAGCGATATCTACAATGGTTTCTACATTCCCAAAGGTATTTCGAATGTATTCACAGGAGGTGTTCAAGATGACATCTGTTCGACAGGGGCGAGTGTCTTGGGAAATATTTGGTATGCAATTGATGACCTTTTTCAATTGTCCCATAGAAATGATTACGATTTTCTCAGGGCAATGTCTCGTGATGAAAGTCGATACCCCAATGCAGATAGTTTCATCCCTGAGAGGTTTTTTAATACAGAGGGGATGTTGACTGACGACAGACCTGACTTCATATTCGGCTTTGGGAGGAGAATATGTCCGGGTGAGCAAATGTGTACCATACATTGATCTGCCGCTTGCACGCATACTTATTGTAGTCAGGTCGGCACACCGCTGATTCATCCGTATGGTTTGGTATAGCGACATTGCTAGCGACACTCGACTTCAATCTTGCAAAAGACGCAGATGGGAAAGACATCACGTTCGAAGTAGGGTTTATGAACGGAATTAGTCGGTAGGTTGCGTTCACGGATCTTTGATCTCGATCACAACCCTGAATTCTTTGCCAGTCGTCCATTGCCCTTTCCTTGCGACCTCACCCTCCGGCCACATATAAGCAGGGCAACTCTTGAACAGGCTCTGGCTGAATGAAGAACTTGATCCAGCAGAGTAAAGCCTGGCAGGTGGTAATTCACGTCTTGTGGCACAGATTCCGTGCTGCCATGTAGCGACATGTACACTAGTGTTATATTCTTTGCCATTACGAGCAATGCATTTTCATCCTGCTATTTTATTACCAACAGCACTACCAGCACATTAAGACAACTGTCCAGTACATATTCTACTGGATGGAGGTGCCCTGAATTCCAGGAGAAAGAAAGACTTTATGAGAGAGGTGTCTCATGTTGGCCTTATGAGTATTATCTGTTGGAAAGTGCAACAAACTATAGATTGAGGCAATTTTCCTGTACATGTGATGAGTATAGAATATAGAATATCTATACTGAGTAATGAGGGTAAGCTTACCTCCAGTCAACAGTAATGGACTAGAGGAAGCTCAGAAGAGCAGCCATGCTAATGTGGTGGCAGTCCAAAATATTAGAATAACAGTTCTTGGAGAGGCACGTGACTGTCAAGAGCAAGAAGACTATGTACAGGTAAGTATGAGTAAGTAATATAGGAAATAAAGGAGCTCACCTTATGTTGAAATTTTATTCTATTTATTTCATTCCTCTTCACTCTACTTTTTCTCCTTTGTCATTCCTCTCTTTCCGAGGCATACGCCGTACATTTCCTTACGTAATTGCGTCGTCCTTTTGAGTGCAGACGCTGCCACGTTGCACCTCAGTCTTTTATTCATACAAAACTGAGGTGAGGCTATTATACACTTGTTACATTCATTGGCTGAACAATACCTACAAGGTCTTCTTGTGTATAGGTTAGTTTAGAAGAATATTCTGAGTCTTTCATTCATATGAAACTGAGGTCTTCTTGTGTATAGTGTGATATTCTCTGCATTGCACCTCTCAAAAGGTTATGAGCCCTGCAAGCCCCATTCCTTCTGTTTCAGCTGCAGGCCCCTCCTCATCCCCATCCACCAATTTATCAACTATCTCCAAGTGTACCACACAGGCATCTAGCCACCTGTATGATATTCCATCTCTCAACAATGATGGTGCAAATTTTCAGACATGGAAATTCTGCATTCAAACCATCCTAGATGTTAGAGGCCTCTAGAGAGTTGTCAGTGGTGAAGAAAGCAAACCAGACATGGTAACATATCCTATTGAGTACCTAGAGTGGCTCAAGAAGGACAAGGAGGCCTGTGCACAAATCACACTTACCTTAAAGGATGAACCCCTCAGTGGGGTACTCTATGCCACAACAGTGCAGATGGCCTGGCAAAAGCTGAGCAAGTGCTACAAAGGAAGAGGAAAACAGTCAATTGCTTATCTGATCAATGAACTATTCCACAGTAACCTGTTGGATAACTCTTCTATGAAGATGCAGTTAAACTTGATGCAACAAAAAGCCAACATACTGACTACTTTTGGTCAACCTCTTGACAACTTCCTCATTGCTGTAGCCATGGTAATCTCCTTATCACCTTCCTACTTAATACTTTGCACCATCCTCATGTCCACCAGTGACAAGCTATCAACAGACTGTGTTATTGCCCAGGTTTTCATTGAAGAATGAAATCAAAAGTCTGCAGCACAAGCTGCATTGTTGGTCAAGGCCATGACAAAAAATAAGGCAAAGGGTAATAAGGCTAAGAAGCAGAGAAAGAAGTGAAAAGGAAAATGCTCTTACTGTAATCAACCAGGCCATTTTGCAGCAAAGTGCCAAAAGAAAAAGACCAACAAGGCAAATAAGAATTCTGGAGCCAAGGCAAATGAAAAACCTAAGGAAGGAGATAGTGAGCTAACAGCCCAAATTGCTGAAATGGCTACAAGCAACTCTTTACCTCCCCTTCAACTCTTCATGGCATATAAAGATGTCCAAGCTTTTTGAAAGGAATAGATCATCAATTCTGGAGCATCTGCTCACATGAGCTCATAGTGAAATTGGTTTAAGACCTACTTTTTCTTTAGCTTCTCCCAATCTGTCATCATTGGTAATGGATCTTCCATTAATGCATTTGATGTTGGGCATATTGGTCTTGACCTGCAACTTGAAAATGGTCAAGTTAGTGAGATGATACTTTGTGATGTGTTCTATGTACCTGCCCTGGATGACAACCTTGTGTCCATTTCATGCCTCACCAAGCACAGAATACAAGTGATCTTCAACAACACAACCTGCTATATCAAAGATAGAGACCAGACTATAGGTATAGGACACAAACATAACTCACTTTATATGCTTAAAGCACTCAACTGCATTGAGGACCAAAGAGCCTACATTATGCACTTTCCCTCACATTTACTTGACCCAAATCACCCTCAATCTGCTTATGTATCTTGCTCTGAAGTGTCCAAGGCTAGCCTTGACACCTGGCACCATCAATTTGGCCATGTGCACCCTAGCACAGTCCTCAACCTGTACCAAAAAGATATGGTTACAGGAATGGATATCAATAAGTGAGAGGAGCATATTGATTGTTGCAAGCCTTGCCTCAATGGAAAGCAGCACCATGCTGTTATCCCTACCAAATCAGACACAAAATCACCTCAAGTCCTTTACTGGATATTTTCAGATATTTGTGAACCAATGGAGACAACATCTTGCACCAGACACCACTACTTCATTACTTTTATAGATGGCTACTTACATTGATTAGTGGTCAAGCTGATAAAATCCAAAGCCAAAGCCCTTACCTTGACAAAGAAGTACTTCCATTGGGTAGAAGCTAAAACCAGCAAGCACACTAATCTCCTTTGCACCAATAGAGGTGGAAAATACATGTCAAGGAATTTTCAGATGTATCTGAAGGATAAGGGAATGCATTATGAAATGACAAATGCTTATACCCCTCAGGAGAATGGAGTGGCAAAGCACATGAACCACACCATAGTGAAAACAGCTTGTGCCATGTTGAGTGATGCATGCCTGCCAAATCACTTTTGGTCAGATGCTATACTATACATAATGCACCTTCTAAACCATCTTCCAATGTATGTGCTCAAAGACAACCTGACCCTGCATGAGGCCTTTACTGGCAACAAAACATTGGTCAGATACATTCATGTCTTTGGTTGCAAGGCACATGTTCACATACTGGATGCAAAACAGTGCAAACTTGATCCTAAATCAATTGAATGTATTTTTCTGGGTTTTATATTGAACTGTAAAGCTTTTGTATGCATGAAATGTCAAAACAGCTGGATTATTGAGTCATGCAATGTCATTTTTGACAAGGGGAATGCACCAGAAACAAATTGTGTTACATTTGATGCATTTGACCTGCAAGGAAAAAAAAAAGTGGCTCTGCTTCAACTCATCACCTCACCCCAGCAGTTGATGATGATGGAGAGTCAATGACAATGAAAGGTGAGGCTAACAAAAGAAGTAATCAGCAATGATCATGTGAGATCAGTACACTATGAGAAGGACTGTCAAGCACATCTGTGTACTCAAGGCAAAGCCAGAGGAATGAACCTAATGCACTCTTCAATAGTCCAATGTCTCCACAGTCCAAACATGCCTCCAAAACCTCAATACTGGCATTCCCATATCTGGTCCCTATTCCAACACCTGAGCTGCACAGGTCACAGCAAGTCCATTAACCACCAAGGTGAGATGATGATAATCATTTCCTGGTAAACCCACATCACAGGGAAAAGAGTCAGATAAATGACCACCAGCCAGAAACTGCTCAAAACCATTCACCTATGCCAGCTGAGACTAATGACAATGCAATATGCAACCCAGGACATCTAGAGAAAGGAGCTTCCATGGTCCACAAGATATCACATCCAAGTTCTGATGAGCTGCTTATGTACCATAAAGCCATAAACTTCCCAGATGGCAAGTCATGGCATGCTGCAATGAAAGCTGAATTGAAAGCTTTTGAGGATATTGGCCTGTATGAAGAAGTTGATCAACCACCCAACCACAAGATTGTTAACTCAAAATGGGTCTTCAAAATCAAACATGGACTGAGCAGTGAGATTGAGCAATACAAGGCCCAACTAGTGGCAAAAGGGTATATGCAGGAATATGGGCTAGACTACCTTGATACTTTTACACTGGTCACTAAGTTTGCCACCATATGGTCCCTTCTAGCACTTGTGATGCAATATAACCTCGAGATTCATCAAGTTGACATCAAATTGGCTTTCCTCAATGGCAAATTGGAGGAAGAGATCTAC
>JBBPKN010001100.1:0-21539 GCA_038089275.1 Pulveroboletus cf. rosaemariae | reverse complement strand
ACTTCTTTTGAAAACCTATCAACAACCACCATGATGGCATCGAAACCTTTAGAAACTGGGAGTCCAGTGATAAAATCAATGGAGATATCTGTCCATGGCATAGATGCAAGAGGAAGAGGTTGAATGGGAATAATAGCTTCTGAGCCCTTGGACGTTGCACATGTTGAACAATGAGAAATGAAATTTGCGACGTCTTCCTTGAGCCCAGGCCAGTAGTAGTAACGAGATAAAAGTTGCTTTGTTCTGGTTTGGCCTGCATGACCACCAAGAGGGGATGAATGAAAAATATTAAGTGTTTCTGTACGTAAAGATTCCGGAATAAAAATTTGTTCTCTTCGATTCAGATAAACCTTGCTCTCTGGACTATAACACCAGGGTTCCGAGAGTTGTAGGTCCACTGATTCTTGTTGTACACGGTTGAAAAAAGAGGAAGAAAGAGAGGTGAAACATTGAGAAAATTGATGAGGAGGAAGCATAATGATTTGTTTATTGGTTTCTGGTTTATTTTCCATATGATCATGCCTTCTAGACAAGGCATCCGCCCTACCATTGGTATGGCCAGGCTTGTAACACATCTTAAAATTGAACTCGGCAAGTGTAGCTTGCCATCGAGCCTGTCTAGGAGAGAGATCCTGTGGTCTTTTCCAGTATTCCAGATTTTTATGATCTGTCCAAATTTCAAATGAGTCTCGACCGATTAAATAATGTCTCCAATCTTGAAGGGCTCGTATAACAGCCAATAATTCCTTGTCATAAATAGAATAATTGAATTCAGCAGCGTCCAAGGAATGAGAAATATACGCTGCTGGTCGCCATAGCCCATCTTCATGTTGATAGGAAAGAACTGCTCCAGTAGCAACATCTGAAGCATCTGTTTCAATGCGAACAGGTTTGTTGGAATCAGGATAGCAAAGAAGGGGTTCGGAGGTAAGAATATCTTTGAGACGGACAAAAGCTGTCATGCATTGAGATGTCCATTCAAATTTAACATCCTTCTTTGTAAGGGAGTTAAGGAGTCTTGCGATATCGGCAAAATTAGGAACAAATCATTGATAATAATTTGCGAGTCCTAAAAAGGCTTGAACTTGTTTCACAGTTCTTGGTATAGGCCAATTGCGAACAGCGCTAGTCTTGTTGAGTTGCATCTGTACCCCCTTTTTAGATACAACCATGCCCAAATAATCTACTTGATCTTGAGCGAAATGACACTTTGACGGCTGGAGAAATAAGTCGTGGTCACGAAGACGACCTAGTACTTCTGCAACGATTTCTAGATGCTGATTTCTATTTTTTCCCCTAGTAAAAATCATGATATCGTCAATGTAGATGACAACATGTTGCCACATGTCATGGAAAATGTTATTAACCATTGCCTGAAAGGTTCCGGGTGAGTTGCACATTCCAAAATACATTACCAAAGGTTCATATGCCCCAATTGGGGTTGTGAAAGCACCCTTCCATTCGTCACCTTCTTTCATGCGAATATTGTTATATCCCCATCGCAAGTCGAGGGTGGTGAACATATCTGCTCCATTTAACCTATCAATTAGTGTAGAGATAAGAGGTAAAGGGTAATTGTTCTTGATGGTATGTTCATTTAGATAGCGGTAATCAATTACCATTCTTTTACCGCCATCTTTTTTCCCAATAAAAAATACTGGGGATGTCTGTGGAGATTTAGGAGATCGAATATAACCTTTTTTCGTTTCTTTGTCCACAAACTCGCATACTTCCTTCATTTCTTCATCTGAAAGAGGAATAATACGACCTTTCTTTGGAATAAAACCTTCTTTTAGATCCACTGCATGGTCCCAGGGTTTTCTAGTTGGCATTCTTTCCGATTTGTGTTGAGAAAATACTGGTAAAAATTCCCATAACTCCTTGGGAACTTCCTTTTGCAACTGAGTTTGTTCTTCTGCTGTTACCTTTCTTGCCATAAGGTGTGAATCGCAATCTGCTGTGCATCTAGAGAAATTAATTGTTTTCTTTACCCAATCAATTTCCGGATTATGTCTGGTAAACCAATCAAACCCTATGAGAAGGTCTAATGGTCCTAATGAGGAAACATAGGCGACGATTCTTTCCCTATGCCATTTTCTGTTGTGTCCTTTGATCGCTATATAAATAATAACATAAGTGGCAATTTTACCAATGGAACCTTCTGTTCCGTTAGCGTTGAATACTGTTAAAGGTCTTGGCATATCTTTTTCATGAAGTCCATGTTTCCACACGAACTTTTGATCTATAAATGTTACAGATGCTCCTGAGTCAATAATAGCAAAAGTCAAACCACATGATTCCATTTTTAATCCTTCTTTTCCGCATATTTCTCCATCAATTTTTACACTTACTCCTAGTTCATCACATTGCTTTCTGTTAAATAATTTTGCTAGATCTTGTTTCTCTTCACTTCCTATTGCAATCAATTGTCCATTAGTTTCTTCTGACGGAATTAAGCACCCTATATCCTGGGCCACGCTCGATCAAGACGCCGTCACGGATGGAACTCGATTCCATTTCATTGTAGACAAATTGAAAGAATCAGGAAGATAAAATGAGTTACATACTGGGAGTCCTGATCCTAGCTTATCAGGTTCCCTCAAACTTTTCCCACCACTGCTTGCTTCTTTTCTGTCTCAAAGAGATCCTGGAAGTAAGCTCTAGCTTCTTCCATACTTCCCCAGGAAGCCGCTGGAATCTCTTGAAACCTCACTGCATCTGCCATGTTATACACTGGCCCTATCCCCGTTGGTTCCGCTGATTGCCACCCATCTTTATCTGGGGGCGAAAATTCCCCGAAATGTACTGGCTGCACAAACTGAGATTGTGCCCCTTGTTGCCATTGCTGTTGTTGCTGCTGCAATCTTCCAAAATTATTAGAAGGTCTTGGGGCCGCAGGGTTAAATTGCCCTCGGCAATCGCAAGCTAAATGGCCCGGCTTTCCACACTTGAAGCAGGTGCGGACCGGCGTATTCACCGTCGCCACCCCTTGCCTATCAATATCCATGGGGGCTCCTCTGCCCGGTTGGATTCCTGAATTGGTGAATCGTGGTGTTGGTGTGAAATTGGGAGGAGATCCTTGTGGGGGTGGAAACCATCCTTGAAATCTTGGAGCCGCACGCTCTACCACCATGCGCTCAAAGCCTCTTCCGATCATCCTCATCTGTTCCACCAGATCGAAGAAATCGTCCTTTATACCTTGCATAATCGCTTGTTGATATATGCAATAATGCACTTGTTCCCTGAGCAACTTGGAGGAGTGCTCGAAGGATATTCCTGCGTCCTTCCTTAGTACCTCGAATGATTGCAGGTAATCGTCGATTGAATTTCCTTGTCTAAGCCCTTCCAACTTCTTCATTGCATCATGGGCCATTTCTTGAATCCTAAAATAGGACCGCATCTCCATCGCGATTCCTGCGAAGTCAGGCCATGCTGAATCTCCTTTCCTTTGGCCTTGACCATCGTAATCTCCTTTGGCGTTAATATATTTCTCTAGGGTTATTTGTGCAAACCCTTCCGCCCTTCCATCTAATCTCGATAAGACTGCGGCGCATTGCTGCCGGTTGGTCTTCCATTCCTGCTCTACTACCCAGATGGATAGTAAAGCGAACCATTTCCTCCACTTAGCTTTATCACCATTCCAGGTGCGAGGGTCCCTGATCTTCCTCAAGCCTCCCATCTTGGAAAACTCGTCAGCCAGATTCCTCATCAAGTCGCCAGTATCCATAGTCCCAGGTATCGTCGTACGGGTCGATGGCTGGAAGAGTGGTAGGTGGTGTGAGGGGTCGGGGGACTGCTGCGGAAGTGTGGGTTGTTCGAGAAGGATGGAACCTAACTCGATGTCTTGGTTCTCTGGCGAGTTCGACGAGCTGTCTGATTCGCGATACTGCTGATATGGAGCTGACATGCTGGGCTATTGTTTTAGGAAGTCGGTTAACTGTTTTTAGTGCGGTGGATGGATGAAGTGATCTGATACAGTCTGATGCTGCTACTTTCCGGTCTCTCCCTTTCTTTGCTGCAAAGTCTCTTTGTGTTTGTTCGTCAAAAGCGTCGAATCGTCTCTGGAAAGATAGTCTTCCAATTCATCGTCCTCAAACCCTAATGCAGCCTCAACGATGAATTCTTGTAGTTTCTCCTCATGTCCCCAAAGGAACTCTTTGTGCATATGAGCGTCGGTTATAAGCCTGAAGACTGGTATTGGTAGTCTTGAGCAAATGTTGCAAACGGTGACGGTTACGGTGTAAACGTTGATGATAAACCCTAGTCTGAGGCTTATGCTGACGGTGATGGTTGCGGTGATGATAGAGGTAATATAGAAGCAGGAGTACTAGTGAGGACACTGCACTAAAGGTACAAGTGCTCAAGACTGGGGAGTCTTGAGACGTCTATGCTACAGTTTATATAGACTACAGTATGGCGCACGGACCAAGACCCTGATGGGAGAATTCCCATGGACCCTGAACGGCAATCAAAAAGAAGAGAAGCATCCGTGAGAATAGCCAATGGCTGAAAAGGAGCGGAGCTTCTAAAATGGAAGAAAGACGGAAATGAAAAGAGGCTGGAAGACATGAGGCTAACCCTATGCCCTGGGTCTAGACCAGTCATGTGACCCATCACGTGCCTTGATAAGATAAAAGATTAGATAACCACGTGGAGAAGATAAGATAAGGTCACGTGATCAAAGTTTGAAAAATCGGACTATAACAACCCTCTTGTCATCATTCTTACTCTGCTTAAGCCCTTGGGCTCACTCTGACCCTCCAGGTTACTCTGGAGTATCTCTGAGGCCAAGTGATATTCTTGAAGGAGTTGCAAGGTCTCACCCCCATGACTAGGCTTGACTCTCCTTGTCCTGCCTGTCTCTCCTGTTGAGCATAGAAACAGCCTTCACTCACCTCTAACATCTATGTAAATCAGGACAATGGAGAAGTGCAAGGGCATACCACATAAGGTGAAGCTGAGTCCCATCTGACCATTAAAACCCTTCCTAGATTTCCCCAGAGTTCTGACCTTCCTTCAGCATCAAGGATTTCATTTAAAAAAAAGGAACTGGTTAAAAGTATACTCATCTTGGTATAGGTTTTAAAAGTCTCCTTTTTAGTGGGATGAAAGTTTTAACAGCTAGAGTATAAGAAGGGCAGAATCTATTGTGGTAAAATAAACAAGAAAGCACCCTGGGTGCACAAAGAGCAGAAGCTAGAAGACAAAGCAAGAAAAAGAAGTGAAGCTAAAGGAGAAAACATAACATTACCCCCCTGCTAGGGATAAAGAACCCTTGAAACCCTTAAAAGGCATTATAGGAGGGACCTGGAGAGCTGGTGATGTTGGCTCAGCCAACCTTATCAATGACATCATTGTGGAAGTTATTATTAATATAATAGAAAGGAGAAGAGGGTAACAGAGCCACTGGAGGATGGTGGGATAACCTCTGTGAGTGGCAGGAGCTGCAGGAGCATCAAGAGGAGCAAGAGAGCCTGTGATAGAAGTTGCAGAAAGAGCTGTGGGAGGAAAAGGACCAGAGGAGGAGATAAGGGGATCAACAACATGGTAATAAGCTGGGCAATGAGCCTGAGTGTGTCCAGGGCACCATTGAAGACAGTAGGGGCATTGATAGAAAGGGCAGTTGATGCAGATGTGCCCTAGGCAGTGGCAGTGAAAGCAGGCATTTCAAAAATAAGAATGGAAAGGAGAAAGGTAACCATTGCCATAAAGGCCAGTCCACCAGGCTTCAGCACATTCTAAGGCAGCAAGTTCATTGTTGTCAAGAGGGAATGAGAATGTCAAGGGAGTGAAAGGAGTGTAGCCACAAGCAGCAGTGAGCTCTCACATGTATTGGTCAAGATCAGTAAGAAATTTACCCATCTCCATCTGGTATGCAAGGAACTTAATGTTGGAAAGGAGTTTGCAATGGATAGAGGTGAGAAGGGCTTGGGCAAGGGAGACCCAGGCATAAGAAATATGAGCAAAAGCAGTGGCAAGAAGGAGTAGACAAAGAAGCTGCATATAGATCTGGTAAATGAGCCAGAGTGGTAAGAACATGTCAAGATAAGAGCTGATGGGGACAGCTAGGCAAGAGTTCATGATAAATGTCATGACATGGTGGGAGTACTCCTGTATGGGAGCATCTGGGTGAAGGGCATGAGTGGAAAGTAGGAGATCAATGCTGAGAATGCCAGTGGATGTGGTATCAATGGTTAGAGGGAGGACAGAAATGAGTGTGATGATGGCAGGGCCAATGAATATAGCAGGGGGTGAAGCTACAAATTCCTCTGGAGTAAGAGAGGAAAGAGGAGATGAAAAATGGATATTAGTGTTACTAGGAGAAGAGGAAATCAACAAGGGCTCAGTGGAAGCTTTCTTGACTGGAAGCTGGGATAAGAATGTAGGTAGAGTGTCAAGAGGAGTGTTGCAGGAGTGAAAGCCTTGGTCAATGGTAAAAGTCATGGTTACTTGCAGAAGTGGGAGATTTTCTTGGAGGTGGTTCAAGGAAGAGAAGCAACTGGGGAAAAATAATGAGGGTGGAGGAGTTTATACTCTTCCAAAGCAGACTGGGAATGTTTTAGGTTTCACTCAGGTTCCCATGAGTTATTTTCTGCCAAGTACCCTTTCCATTAGATCAGGAACTGGCAGTTACCAGGGGGGCCTTGATACTTTAATATCCACTTGAGTTCATATTCCTCTTTACCTTCTATTAGGTTCAGAGTTAGAGTGGGGAAATTTTTTCCATGAATATTGTTTTTGTGATAGGGCAATAACAGTAATGCATGAAACATGGGGTGGATCTTTCATGTGAATGAAAGATGGAAATGATAGGTAATGGGAAACAGGACTTCCATGATAGTAAAGGGTCCTTCCCATTTGGGTAAGAGTTTGGGGTAAATGATAGCCTGTTTCAAATTACAAGCTTCTAACCACACCTTATCTCCCCTGGCAAATGGGAAGAAGGTGAAGTGAATGTGAGATGCCATGATTTGGTAAGCTAGGTCATGTGTGGCAAGTGTTATGGTGTTGGACAGTATATAACTTATCTAATCCTAAATGGTATCAGTATGGCCTTGAGGGGGTGTGTTAGTATTGTTGTCAGATTCAGATTAAATAGAGAGAGGGCAGTGTGGACTCATGGTAGCAAAGCACGAGGAGCCATCACACTAGTCACCAGAGGAATAGCCTATATTGCAAGGCACAATCTAGGAGATATGATGTACAAGATAACAAGTGATTAAGGCTGAAGAGCCTTAACACAAAACTATGAGCTACTTATACTACTTCAGAATGTGCACAGACCACCCAGTGGCTCCAGCACAATATTAAATAAGGAAATAGGGCATAGGGTGTGCTTACTGAGAATATGACCAATGGGCCATGTGAATAAGAAATGTATGAAAAGACTATGTATGAAATGAAAGTATCAGAGTTCAGGATAAGTGAAGATCAAACCATGCCCTTAACCATGAGGCTGAGGAGATCCCATCTAGAGATCTGCCACAATCAGATCTGACCCTTATCTAGATCAAGATCCAGATTCATCAGAGATTAGATCAGAAGATGCATCTGTTATCTGAGATGCTAGATCCAATCATAAGCTGTGCCTAAACCCCAGGAAAATACTCTAAATAACAACTTAACCATATCCTAGGGTTTGTCCTTGTTTGGCTATAAAGTCTCATGGTCATGTGCTTGTCATGTGACTCTTCTGCTAGCAAACTGTTCATTTGTAACAGCAAGGGCTTTGTTGCAGGCTACAAGGAGTGCCTTAGTGTGGTCTGTAACAGTGGGCATTAGAAATTTATTGATAATGGAAGAAAGGGCACAGGGTTCATATTCCATCATGAGATAGAATGGGAATTGCCCAGTGACAGAGTGGGGATGGCAGTTGTGGACAAACTTGGCATGGGTAATGGAATTGGCCCAATTGATGGGATTGGATCCATAGTAAATGTGGATATATGTCTTGATCTCCTGGTTAACTTGTTCAGTTTCACCATCAGACTGGGGATAATACACAGTGAAAAAAGATAAATTATACTCAAGGAGTTTTCCAAGCTTCATGGCAAAGGCAGATGCAAATTGAGGGCCTGTTATAAACGTTTTGATGTACTCCAGGGGTACTCCAGATAACTCTGGAGTGGATGGGGCTTGGCTTCACCTTATGTGGTGCACCCTTATGCCAGTACTGAGTGCTCCAATTTACAGAGGGGTTGGAAACTATTGGAGATTCGGAATCAGCTATAGGGCTTTTTCCCAACAAGAGGCATGACATCAAGCTGTGGAATAAGTTGAGGGACTTTAGGGTAGGGTACAATGTCAAGTCATGAGGCAGAAGAGGTCTGGGGGGGTATTGTAACATCATATTATGGTTGATATTCAAACTAAAGTATAAGATACTGAACTCCAGTACTTATACCTCAGGAAGACAGATTATCTAAGAAGGGAACAGAGGTATGAAAGGAGTTGTCTCATAAGCAAAGCAGGTACCAATGCATTCTGGATACAAATGGAGATGTCAGAGGAGATAACATCAAATAATGTCAAACTGAAACTAAGTGATGACAGGGAGAAGCATGGCACAAAGGAACAGGAACAGAAAGTGAGGTCAGAGGAACAATGGAGTTGTATTGAAATGGTACAGAGTTAATATAGGTAAAGTTGTAATCAATCATTAGGTAGGAGAAGATGGAGGTAAAGGGAACTAGGAAACACACAGCTTAAAGCATAGAAGCAACCAGAGTTGCATCAGAGACATAGTGGAGTTGACCCATTGGCACAGGATGTAACAGGGCCATAATCAGAGATAATCTTATCATATAGCCTATAGCAAAGATAAACTTTGTGAAAAAACAGGGTGGTAATGCCCTATGCTATGATGGATTTCTTGGTGGGGCAAAGAATTACCCCCTTCATAAGCCTGTGGTTAATCATGACCAATAAGGCATCAAAGCCAGAGAAAGGCAAAAGATCAGTAATAAAATCACAAGAAATCTGTTGGAAGGGGCAAGTGGTGGTGAAACAGATGGGGAGGAGAGCAGGAGTGGACAGGTGAGTATTTGCCTTATTCTGTTGGCAAATAGAGCAACTGGTGATGTAGTTGCAGACAAAAGTGGCAAGGCCAGGCCACAAGAACTCAGTGGAGATGAACTGATGGGTTTTAAAATGGCCAGGGTGGCCAGCAGAAGGGTGGTTATAACATTGTTGAAGGATTTTGTGGCAAAGGTTAGTAGAGGAGGGAATAAAAATGCAGTTGTGATAGATAAGCAAACTGTCAATTTCCATCCAATTGAAGATGCAGGAATAAAGGAACTGTTTGTTGGCAGTGGCATCCTGTTTTTGAAGGATAAAGAGGCAAAGGAGTTTACCAGTTTGGTGCTTCTTGAGGTAAGCAGAGAGATCAACATTGACAAGATTAATAAAGAGTTCAGGGAGAAGTAGGGTAATTTCCTGATTATCCTGGGAAGTGTCAGGGCAGAGATCAGGGTGGCAGGAGAGAATATCAGGCCCAGCAAGGGAAGTATCAGCAGCATATGATAGTTGCAGGTTGAAGTCAGCAATGTCAAGAAGCCAGTGAGCCTGGTAACAATTCAGTTTCTGCAGGGATTTGAAGTAGGTCAGGTTTTTATAATCAGTGAAAACCTGTATGGGGGTCAAAAAGCCAAGAAGATACTGCCTTCAGGCCTTCAAGGTGTGGATAACTGCAAGAAGTTCATGATTATAGATATTGTAATTTCACTTAGCAGTGGAGAATGTTTGAGAGAGATAAGAACAGGGGTGCCAATTCCCATTCTTGTCAGTTTGAAGGAGAATACCACCTGAGGCATAGGTGGAGACATTAGTGGCAATGGCAAAAGGGTAAGCAAGATCTGGCATTTAAAGGACTGGCTGAGATAGAAAAATAGCCTTAAGAAAGTTAAAGGGTTTTTGTGTGGCAGAAGACCAAGACCAGGCCATAGCCTTCTTGGTAAGATCAAGAAGGGGGTGAGCAATTGTGGAGTAGTTGGAAATAAATCACCTGTAGAAGTTAGCAAAGTCAAGGAATGAATGGATACTCTTGACTTTTGAGGAAGTCAGCCATTGTGAAATGCTGGCAAGTTTGATGGGGTCCATGGCAAGTTTGCCAGGATGGATAATCATTCCAAGGTATTCAACTTAAGGAACAGTGAAGGTGCATTTTTCCAGTTTGAGGTGAAGATCAAGTTCTGCCATCTGTTGAAGAATATGGAAGGTATATTCCTGATGGGTGTCAGTATTAGGGGAGAAAATAAGAAGGTTGTCCATATAGATAATGAGTGATTCTTTAGCAATTATGTCTTGAAAAGAGTTATTCATGAATCACTGGAATATGGCAGGTGAGTTGTTCAAATTGAAAAACATCACCATAGATTTGAAGAGCCCCTTATAAGTGATGAAGGCAGCTTTCTATTGATGTCTGTTACAAATGTGGACATTATTGTATCTCTATCTGATGTCAAACTTGGTAAAGAGCTTTACATCACAAAGATTGTCTATAAGGTCAAAAATAAGGGGCAGAGGGTAGGTATCTTGAACAGTGTGTTCATTCAGATACTGATAATCTTGGAAAAGGCAGAGTTTGCCATTTTTTTTTGATGAAGAAAAAGGGTGAGGCTTGAGGGGAGTTAGAAGGTCAGATCTTCCTGGCATGAAGGTTCTTTTGATGAAAGCTTCCATGGCCTGTTGCTCAGGTGGGGATAAGGGGTAAACCTTACCTATCTTTGGGACAAATGTGTTCTTCAGATTAATCTCATGATTATAGAGGCAAGAGGGTAGAAGGTGGTCAAGGATTTTTGGAGTATCTGAAAATACAGAAGAGAATTGGGAGTATTTGGGGGGAAGAATGGTCTTAGGTTTGGCCTTTTCAGCCTCAATTGCCAACTCAGTGGAGGTAGTGAGTCTGGCAACAGTGATCTTAGGGAGATATGAGAAGCAGTGATCTAGAATCCTGCTGGAGTGGTGGTTATAGAGTGAATCATTAATGGATTGCTCAAGGGTGACATAGTCCAAGTAGTGGAATAGGAGTTCATTGTGAGAAACAATGATGTTATTGAGAAATCCATCAAACTGAGGTTTATGGACAGAGTTGACATAGTAGATGGTTATATCCAAGGTGGTTGAGTCTGGAATGGTGAGCATGTTGGCCATCCAATTAATGGTAGGGTTTGTGGCCTAAAGCCACAGATATCCAAGGATAATGTTCTCCTTCCCACATGCAATAATGTAGCAGAAGACAGAAAGAACCAATTATTCAAGATGGAGGAGAAGATCACAAGTTCAGGTAATCTTGCCCTTCTTGTTCTCAAAGTAATTCATGTTTCAAATAACAATGGGTTCTGAGAGTTTCATGGTGGGGAGTTGGTTTTTCTTAATGAAGTCCCAATTGACAAAGTTGATTTGAACTCCACTGTTAATGAAAGCATGGGTGGCTACAACTTTCTTGATGTGAGAAACAGGGGATACTTGTACTGGAATGTGCATGGATTTCTTGAAAGCAGATACAAGTACAGGCATGCAAGAGAAGAAGGAAGTATCTTGCATAGGGGAGGTACTCCATTCTAAAAATCCAAACTGCCAACCTTCTTCTTCTTCCATTCTTTCTTTATTTCTATTCTAGCCACCCCATTATCAGATTCATCATCACTAACCTCCTTGATCTTCATTGTCAGTTCTTCAGCAGAAACCATCTTGATGTGAGGAGTGTCCTTGGTGGGGGTGGTTGTCATGGAAGAAGTAGAGGTGGGGAATGTGGTACATGTGGTTGTAGTATGGCTGGGTTTCCAGCATCTGAAACAAAGCTTGTTCTTGATGCAGAAAGCTCTTTCTGCATCTATTAGTCTGCTGTATTTCACAGCATCTACATCCATAGCATTCAGATCCTTTTCCAGCTTGGATGTCATGGTTGAAGGGGTGGAAGGAGTCCAGGTGAATATGTAAGGATTCTTCCAATGTTGTTCTATAGAGTGGGCATGCTCCATAGTTCCTTGGAAGTAAGCAGCTTTTGTATACCACTTGGCAATGGTAGAGGGAATTGTATCCAGGTTATGGATGTGACAGGCTAGGTAAAATGCAAGTCCAGTTTCATAGTATCTGATGAGTATATTGTCATTAGTGATTTTAGGCAGTGACAATGTGGTTCTGGAACTTAGCAGTATATTCAGCAAGAGAGGGTGTCCAGTCACCCTTCTTTCCTTGTTTCATCTGTATGTTCACCAGCCAGTAAATGGCAGCATTCATGGTATCCTGTTGTTGGAAAACTTTCAGAAACTTGAAGGTAAAATGGGAAAACTTTCCCATGGTAACAGTGATTCCAGAGATACATTTTTTCCAGAAAGTAGCAGCCCACAACTGTACCAGCCCCTTAGTCATGAACAAAAGGGTAAAGGTGATCTTTTTCTCATTGATGTTGTAGACCATGCTATTGACAAAGAGGTAGAACTGGACTGTATTTAGCCAGTTCTCAGGCTTGAATCTATCACCATCAAAGTACTCTGGGGTACTGAGGTGAAGTTCAGTCAGCTTGGTGGCAGTGGTGGATTCTAACATAGTAGTGGTGATTGGTGAGGGGCAGGGGAGGGTGAATGCTGGTTGGCATTGAATGGGAGTGGGAGAAGGTGGGGTCAGAACACAGGGGATCTGTAAGGATAAAGAGAGTTCATGTGCTAGATCATGATCTTCTCATACTTCTTCCTGCAATGGGACAAGGATATCAACAAGTTTGTCTTCTGATATGAATGGGCATTCTGGAGACAAGGGATTCTTGGGTTCTGAAGTGAATTCAAGAGGATCTGAGATTGAAGCCCTAGGCTTACCCCAGAGAAAGTTGAACAGTAAAGGTTGTTTCAGTGAAATGGTGGAAGTGGTCATGCAACAATGGCAGCCACAAGTAGATATGCTACTTCTTTTGTTGTGCTAGGCCTGAATAGGGACTAACATAGACCTTGCTGGTTAAAACAAGGGAGACTCTACCAAAGATAAGTTTTGAGTATGAGTGGGTAGGCAACAAACAAAGTGTTGTGCCTCAAGGATACTGGCTACAGATGCAGGGCTGTGCTAAAGTTGGATGCTAGGATGACTTGCTTTAGACTGGAGAGTGCCAGGTCACAATCAAAATAGATTCCAGGTACTAGGTATGAGAACAAGAAGTATGTGAGAACTGTGAGGTAAATCACAAGGTAGAAGTAGCATAGAGAGAAAGAGAACTAGAAGTACACTACTTTATAGTATAGCTAATAAGGTTTGAGCAGAGATAACCATTGTAGTCATGCTGATGAATAAGGAGTAAGCTATCTGTGTAAAAACAGATGGAAAGAAATAGAACAATTATTAGTCAGCTGATTGAGAGATAGAATACCTGGGCAAAGAGTGTAACAAGAGAGTGGTTTAGACTGAGCTAGAGCATGAGAAGGGCAGAATCTATCATGGTGAAATGAACAAGAAAGCACCCAGGGTATGCAAAAAGCAGAAGCTAGGAGACAAAGCAAGGAAAAGAAATGAAGCTAAAGGAGAAAATGTAACACTCAGGATGTTTCCACTCTTCTGTGTCTCCTAGGAATCCTGTTTGTTTCTTTAAACTTCCTCTGTGCCCCTCCATTGTTCTTTGCTTCCTGTTCTGGGAATCCCTTGCTCTTCTGGCCTTGTTCTGATGACTCTGTTGTTCTTTACCTTCAGTTTCCTTTTTCCCTCTGATCTGTCATTCAGGAACCTGTCCTTTCATTTCCCTGGGTTTTCCTTTTCCTTGGAACATTTCTGCTCTTTCTGTGTCCTCTGGAAAATCTTCCTTTTCTGTGTCTGTTTTTGATTGGCCTTTTCTTCTGGCCTCTCTCCTGTCTCTCCAGGTACTTCCAGATCTCTTCTGCTTTGCACTGCCTCTGGCCCCTTTGTTTTCTCCTGTCTCCTAGTTGATGATGGAACATTAACCTTGAGAAGGAAATAGTATCTAGCAATTGCACTTAACAGCTAATCACACTTAGCAGTCTATAACCATCTGCTACCTACCAATTACCTTAGTACTTGTACTCTCTTCTCTCAGTCCCATTGCTCAACCCTTTAACCTTCCTCTGTTCCATCTTCAATCTTTTCTGCTACAGTGCCCAGCCCACCTGGTCAACTGTCTACCTTTTTTGTGCAATGTCCAGACTTGCTCTGTGCTGATTGCCCCCTCTGACTACTCTTACCACTTGTGCAGTGACTGATCCTTACCCTTGTTGACTGCACCCATCTCTGATTGTCTCTGATCACCTCCATCTCTTTCCCAAGTAGTAACTAGGCTTTACTTATGTTAGCCATCACACTACTTACCAACATGGGCTTCTTTTCTTGCCATGGCACACACAAATGCAGTATATTTCCAATCCAGACAAAGTTCACTTTGGTCATACAGGGGAGGTGAGATCAATAAGCAACCCTTAGCACAACACCCACTCCTTCAGATCCTCTCCAACCTCCACTTTGCAATGCTTCTGCTCTGTCTCAGCCTCAAGATTGACTATAATGACCTTGGGTCCCTCTGTCACAATGTACCCAGACCAGCAGCCCTTTGCCAGTTTGATCTGGACTAGGTCATGAAGGAGTTTGTTCTGCTCCCTTATCTCTGTACATAGATGGTCACCAACCTCTCAAATTGCATCAGCAATCAGTCAATCCCCCCAGGCTTGGATTCTCCACTGCTGTTAAAACTTATACCAGTATGAATATACTGTTAAAACCAGTTTTTTTCTGAATGAAACCCTTGATGCTGAAGGAAGGTCATAACTTCAGAGGGCTCTGGAGGAATCTAGGAAGGGTTTCATTGATCAAACAGGACTCAGCTTCACCTTATGTGGTGTGCCCTTGCACTTTCCAGTGTCCCAATTTACATAGATGTTGGAGGTAGAGAAGAGAACTGTCTTGGTGCTCAATAGGAGAGACAGGCAGGACAAGGAGAGTCAAGCCTAGTCATGGGGGTGGGATCTTACAACTCCTTCAAGAATGTTGCTTAGTCCTGGAGGTTCTCCAGAGTAACCCAGAGGATCAAAGTGAGCCCAAGGGCTCAAGCAGAGTGAGAATAAAGACAAGGGGGTATTTATGTTGATATTCCTACTAAGGTACAAGATACAAAACTACAGTACTTATACCTCAGTGAGGCAGAACTATCTAGGAGTGTAGTAAAGTAAGACAGGTGCAAACTCAGAAGCAAAGAAGATGTCTAAATATCTAAGAAACAAATGGAGATGTCAGGGAAGACAATATCCAATCATGTCAGACTGAAACTGAAGGATGACAGGATGAAACAAGAAAAAGCAAGGAACAGGAATGGAACAGAAATAGTAACAATAATGGTAATGGTAACTGAGAGTGGGAATGATAATGGAGTTATATTGGAATGGTCTAAAGATGATGAAATGGAACTAAGGTAGTACTTAACTGGAACAGAGATAAACTGAAAACAGAATAGGGTGGAGCAGGAGCAGAGGGCCAGAGAAGCATATATACCAATGGAGGAGTGGGAAGCATACATATATAGCTAATGTGGACTGGAATGGTGACAGAGGGCTGGAGTTGCCTGAAGGAGAGTCAGAGAGCTAGAGTAGCTTACTAGGTATGAAAACCAATCATAAGCTGGGTTAGGATGGGGTCAGAATTGGGTCAGGGGTATGGGATATGACAACTGCCCTCCATTATAGAATCTCTAGGTTATACCCACTCTGCCCTTCTGATCTCAGATCTCTGTTTCCCCATTGATTGTCCTTTAGACCTCCAAGCTAATAAACTGGCCCTAGCAGTTCTTCTTCTTCTATGCTCCAGGTCCTTGGCCTGCATTAGACCTATCCTGTTATGAGAATAAGGAGTAAGTCACTCATTTGACCAGTATTGGAGATTGCTGAATAAGGACATGGGGAATTGATAGAAGAAATCTGATGACATCCCTGCCTTTCTTTCTGCCAGCTTTATTAGAATCTGACCCAACTTCAATTTAGCTCCAACTCTAGCCAAACAACTAGTTGTCTTACTGGCACCTATTATGTTTTAGTTTCCTTTGAAGATAAGAAACCTTCTTCAACTCCATTTTTCTCTGCCTCAGATCTGACCCTCTCCCAACATTTGTTTTGGATATTCTATTTGACTATCTGACTCTAGTCTAATTTCTGACCTTCTTTCTAGTAGTCTTTCCAAAGCCCCCCAGGGCTCTCTGCTTCTGTTCCCCTCATTTCCTTTTCAATTTCCCTAACCCTGTTTCAGAATGACCATTTTAACATCTGTTTCTAATCTTGTCTCTCTAGAGTACTTAGTTAATTCTTCCATTCCCTTCTTGGTTGTTCTTTTGTTTTCCCTATTACCCCATGACTGCCCAAGGCACCACTTGCCTGATCATGAGACTTCATTATAATAGATTATCTTGCAATCTGCAGAAACTTTATTTTTCTGAGCTCATTCTAACCTTCCTCTGAAAACTTGTTCATGCAAGTAATTATGGGGCTGCTCAATAGTTAGTTCTTTTTCTATTACTTAGTCAATTCACAGACTCCAAAATTTACATTCTGATTACATGAGTACTAACTAGTCAGTGTTGTTGTCTCTACAACATTACTCAACTATCATTACATCCTTCTCTGATTCTCTCTCCACCTTTTTCTGGACCTCTATTCTTAGTTCTGCCACCTTTCCTGCCACCTTATTCTCTTTCCTGTCCTCTGGCCCACTCTCTGCATCCTCTTCACTCACCTTTCATGTGGAATCAAGAATATTTATCAGCTGCTCTAGCAGCCAGTTCTTTCTCCTTATGTCCTGCACCACTCTTCCACCTACCTCCCATATGGCCATTGCCAGTAGGTGACAGCCCTCTGCCACCTGCTCAGTGCTCTTCTCTGCTCCCTCTGAGAATGTCCTCTTTTCAGGCCACTTCTGCTCTGCATCCCTCTGTTGCTGCTTTCACACTGGCTTCTTCTTTTCTGGGTGTTTACACCTTGCCTTTACCTCTTAACAGGCAAAGCATAATGTGAACTTCCCCATGCCCACCTCACACTCCAGCCCCTGGTCCTCACACCTCTGGTACACTGGCACTTTCTTCACCTGCTGCTTCCCCTTGTTATTGCTAGGTCCCACCTGGGCCTGCACTTGCACTGCCTAATGGGTTTATGTTACATCTGTAACATTCGCCACAGAAGAGTCACATGACCAGCACGTGACCGTGGGACTTCATTGCCAAAACAAGATAAACCCTAGGATATGGTTAAGTGGTTATTTAATATTTAGTATTCCCTTTGGTCTGGGCACAGCTTATGTGGTTGGATTTAGTATCTCAGATGACAGGTATCTCCCAATTGGATCTCCGATGAATCTGGATCTCGATCTAGATGAGGGTCAGATTGGATCGTGGCAGATCTCTAGATGGGATCTCCTCGGCCTCATGGTTGAGGGTATGGTTTGATCTCTGCTGTCCCTGACTTCTATTTATATTTAGAACCCCTTCCCTTCCATTCTGCCATCTCCTCATTGCATACACCCCTTATCCGCATGGCCCATTGGTCATATTCTCAGTAAGCACGCCCTATGCCCACTTCCCTTATTTAGTATTGTGCTGGCCAGACTTAGATGGTCCGTGCACGTTCTCCCCCGTATATATAGTAGGTAGTTCCCTGGTTAAGGCTCCCCAGCCTTAATCACTTGTTATCCTTTGTAACCGACCTACACCCATACTCCTGCTTATACCGATAACCATTTCCCTTGACTTGTGGGATGGCTCCTCAGGCCTTGCTACCCTGAGCCCACTCTTTCATCTATTCCAACTGAATCAGTAACCAAAACCGATGCACCCTCTCAAGGCAGACTGTTTAGGGTTAGGACTAGCAACCGTTGAACGTGAACACAACAGTTTAAGCTATCCTGCTCTCAGATGAATGACCATAGTACTCACCTTTTCCTGGACAGCTGCCTCTGCTACCTACCAGGCCCTCTCAGCCTCCTTGACTTGCTTTGGGCAGCCTCCTTCACTATCTTCTGGACTTTCTCTGCCTTTCTTCACTTCTTCTCCTTCTTTGCCTTTATGTGCCTCCTGCACTCTGTAATGTACTCCTTAGCCCAGGTCACAATGTCTTCAAACAAGGGCATGTTGTTGTAATAAAGAAAGGACAAGTTGCCATAAAGTAACCATTTTTATTTATAAGTGAGCCAAAAACTCTGCTCTTCCACCCCATTGTCACTAAACAAGGTCACATGCTCATCACCTCCATATCATTCCACTTAACCACTCTGATGTTACTAAGTGTAATCATATGCCCATTACCACACTAACCCAGATCACATGTCTGTACTCTCTATATCCCAGGCCAATGGCATTCACAGGTTCAGGCCAAAGGGGGGAATACTGTCATATTCCATACCTCTGACCCAACTTCAACCCAGCTTACAACTGGTGCTACATTAGGCCCAGATAGGGACTAGTGCAGACCTTGCTAGGCAGAATAAAGAAGACTTTATCAAAAGTAAGTCTCATGGATTAGTAAATGGGCAACAAATGAAGTGTTGTGCCCCAAGTACCAGCACAAATGCATGGTTGTGCTGAAGTTGGACACTAGAATGACTGATACTTTAGACTGGAGACTGCCAGGTTAGAACAAGAGTGGATTCCATGTACTAAGTATGAGAACAAGGAGTATGCAAGGAGTTGCAAGGTAGAAGTAGCATAGAGAGAGAGAAGACAGGAAGAACACTACTTTATAGTACAGTGAATAGAGTTTAAATGGTAACAACTATAGTAATGAAGCTGACAAATAATAAGCTATCTGTGCAGAAATAAATGGAAAGTGATGGAACAATTATAAGTCAGCTGATTAAAAGATAGAATACCCAGGCAAAGGATATAACAAAAAAGCAGCTTAGGCTGTGCTAGAGTGTGAGAAGAGCAGAAGTCTATCATACAATACAAACAAGAAAGCACCCACTGTTGTGGTTGTGATGTCAGTGTTGTCAACAATGAGCTTCTAACCCTAATCAAGGGCTAAATGATGTCAATGTCAGTGTTATGAGAGTAAAGCAAAGTGATATAGGAGCCCTAGTGAGGCCACTTGCAGTAGAATACAAATGCTCAAGACTGGGGCTTGAGACATGCTAAAGCTACAGTATTTATATAATACAGAAGAGTGCATGGACCAAGACCCTGATGGGAGAATTCCCATGGACCCTGAGGCACCATCAAATGAAAGAGAAGCACTCATGAGAATAGCCAATGGCTGAAAAGGAATGAGGCTTCTAAAATGGAAGACTAATGGAAATAAAAAGCAGGCTGAAGACATGAGGCTAACTCTATGCCCTGGGTCTAGACCTGTAATGTGACCCATCACATGCCTAGATAAGATAAAAGATTAGATAACCACATGGAAAGATAAGATAAAGTCACATAATTAGAAAATGAAAATTTGTGAACTATAACACCCACAGTGTATAAAGAGCAGAAGCTAAGATGTGAAACAAAAAAAAAAAGAGAAAAAAAAAAGGAAATCATAACATTACCTGTTATATCCCAGACCTCTGACCCAAATTCCAACCCCATTCTAACCCAGCTTACAATTGGTTTTCACACCTAGTAAGCTGCTTCAGCCCTCTGACTCCCCTCCAGGCAACTCCAGCCCTCTGTCACCATTCCAGTCTTCCCCAGCTATGCATGTACACTTCCCACCCCTCAGCATTATATGCTTCCCCAGACTTCTGCTCCCACTCTGCCTATTCTGCTTCCAGTCTATCTCTGCTCCAGTTAAGTACTACCCTAGTTCCCCTTTGTCATCTCTGGACCATCCTGATATAACTCCATTACTGTTCCTGATCAGTTACTGTTACCATTATTGTTGCTCTTCCTGTTCTGTTCCTGTTCCTTGCTCTCCCCTGTTTCATCCTGTTATCCTTCAGTTTCAGTCTGACATGATTGGACATTGTCTCCCTGACATCTCCATTTGTTTCCTAGATATCTAGACATCTGCTTTGCTTCTGAGTTTGCACCTGTCTCATTTTGTTACACTTCTAGATAGCTCTACCTCTCTGAGATATAAGTACTGTAGTTCTGTATCTTGTACCTCAGTATGAATATCAACAAAAACACCAGAAAACCCTCTTGTCATTGTCCTCACTCTGCTCAAGTCTTGGGCTCACTCTGACCCTCTAGGTTACTCCAGAGTGTCTCCAAGGCTACACAATATCCTTGAAGCAGTTGTAAAACCTCACCCCCATGACTAGGCTTGACTCTCCTTGTCCTGCCTGTCCCTTCTGTTGAGCATAGAGACAGCCTTATCACCCATCTCAACATCTATGTAAATTGGGACAATGGAGAAGTGCAAGGGCGCACCACATAAGATGAAGCCAAGTCCTGTTCAACCATTGAAACCCTTCCTAGATTTCCCTGGAACTCTCTGGAGCACCCTGGAGTTCTGATCTTCCTCCAGCATCAAGGGTTTTATTTAAAAAAGAGGAACTGGTTAAAAGTATACTTGTCTTGGTATAGGTTTTAACAGTCTCTTTTTAGTGGGATGGAAAGTTTTAACATTACCCCCCTGCTAGGGGTAAAGAACTCCCTAAACCCTAAAGGACATCATAGAAGGGACCAGGGGAGCCAGTAATGTTGGCCCAGCCAACTTCATTGATAATATCATTGTGGAAGTCATTGTTGATGTGATAAAAAGGCAGTGGGGGTAACAAAGCTGCAGGAGAATGGTGGTACAAACCCTAAAAGTAGTAAGAGCTATGGGAGCATCAGAAGGAGCAAGAGGACCTGTAAGAGAAGGCATGGAAAGAACTATGGGAAGAAAAGGATGCCAAGAAGGAGATAAGGGGATTGTTAAAATCTATACCAGTATGAATATACTAGTTAAAACCAGTTGAAACCATTAAAACTGTATCTCTCAAATCTGAGTATACTATTAAAATGTATACTTAGTTCCTTCCTGAATGAAACCCTTGTTGCTAGAGGACAAAGGTCAAGTTTCAGTGCCTTATTGGTATATGAACCTGAGGGAAGGTCATAACTGTTATGGTTTTTACATCTTTAGCCATAATAGGGCATTCAAGTGGCTCTAGTCTTCTTTAGACTTGACCACTTGTGAAATCAGCCTTTTTTGGATCCTGTAAGTGATCTCTTCTGTCTTAGTCATTTCCAAGTTCTTCTCCACTCTTGTCTAGCCCAGTTTAGGGGTTAGGCTGTGTCCTGCTCTTGTCATCATCTCTTTGCTCTCATTGTCAGCCAAGACCATAATAATAATTCCAGAAATTCTGGAGGAATCCAGAAAGGGCTTTGTTGATTAAACAGGACTTGGCTTCACCTTATGTGGTGTGCTCTTGCACTTTTTGGTGTCCCAATTTACATAGATGTTAAAGGTGAGAAAGAAAACTGTCTTAGCACTCAACAAGAGGGACAGGCAGAACAAGTAGAGTCAGGCCTAGTCATGGGGGTGGGACCTTATGACTCCTTCAAGGATATCACTTGGCCCCAGAGATTCTCCAGAGTAACCTGAAGGGTCAGAGTGAGCCTAAGGGCTCAATCAGAGTGAGGATGACAACAAGTGGATGTT
>JBBPKN010001099.1:0-21542 GCA_038089275.1 Pulveroboletus cf. rosaemariae | reverse complement strand
AATTATCGGTATCGTAACAAGGACTTACTCGACACCTGGAGAACACGAATTACGAGTAAACTCTCAAAGAAAACCCAAGGTGAAAAAGAGTGGAACTCACTTGGGTCGCCGTAGACGTTGGCTATCAGCGATTGAGTGAATTCTCTGTAAACTCTAAGAAGCAGTTACTTACTAGTACCGTTGGTAGGTGCGAACGCGGGAAGGGTAATCGCTTTCCAGTCTTTACTCGTGGGCGCATGGATCGCAGCACGTGTCCGATTGTCTAGGGAACGTGTTTGAAGACCAACCAACCTATCCATGACTTACAGACGAACCATTGAGAAAAACACTTGCATCCATTGTCGGTTCAGGACTCAAGGCATCGGGGATATTGTAGTAATCGAATACCCCGCCCTGGGCTAAAGCACGAATATTAGAATGGACAGCCAAATGGAATGGAACGAGATAAAGGCATACACCAAGGATAGGTGAAATTGACTGCATAGGCGATCATCTCTCCGTAGAGGTCACACAGATACCAAGGGTCGATGGTTCCATTCGCGCGACCGGCAAGGTCACGTTTCCATACATCGCGTGCGCGGAGTCTCTGATCATGATCCAGAGAGGATCCATCCCTCTCCATGAGCCTCATGGAATGCCGATCCTGTACATCCCTCGCAAACTTTCTCGATGTGAGTTGTGTACCGTATTTCGCAGAGGAATTGCTAGGGGATAATGGGGCATTCAAAGTTGAGAAGAGCTCCGGTTGAGGATATTGAAGAGTGAGATTGTACCCGCACAGTGCACTCCTAAACGGTGAAATAAGTAATCTTGGAACGCACTCTGCTGGCCGGACGTACTGTTCTCGAAAGTACTGAAATACGTCAGTATCATAACCAATAATTTGGGGATAGGTTTCCAGCACGCTTATCACAGTCATTTCAGAAAACTCCTCGAATGACCCAATAGCCCCATCCCCAATAGCAATTCCTGCGAGATTGACGGGAGGGCTGTCCATTTCGAAGTATGCTTTAGTGATGTATGGCTGAAGTGTTTCTATATCCATCAGTTCATGTGCCCGAGAAGGTAGTACGTACTATGAATGTTCCAGCGTAGCTCTCACCAGTGAGATACAAAGGACGTGTAGCGAGATCGGGGAACACTTTTACAAAGTTTTCCAGAAAACCCATCTGCCGATTCATTAGGATGACACAGAACCGATGCGCCACTGATCCTTACAAAATCAGCGCCGAGTTGGTCCTCGTCAGCGGCTGGATCGGTTGCCACTCAGATAATGAAGGCTAGATTAGCCGATGTGTGTACTCACCCTGCCCGTCGGCATCAGCCGTACTGAATCCAGTTCCACTAACACAAGCATGTAAGTGTTCCAGAATGGAAATGAAAAACCCGACGCACACTGGTTGGTCGATCCAGACATAGTCGGCGACAGTGGACCATGCATAATGATTTTCGAAAGCCGAATAATTGCTCGAGATATGAATGGGGCCATTCTGGGGTACGAATATCAACCTGACGGAATGTGTTACTCGAGATGTATGAGACGAACCTCAAATAAGAGACCGTATATACTTGAACCGCCAGGACTATGCAAAACCCTTAGATGAGCGCCATTCGTGCGATCATAAACTCACCCTCCATTGAGCCAGATTCCCCAAGGACGGGTACTGTTCGCTGTAAATGATCCGCTGGAAGACTCGAATGCCCAGAAAAATATAGTATCATTCGGATGACCCGGCCTCTGCACAGGGATATTGCCAGCCCAGTTCCGAGGAGCGGCCCATGTCACGTTTGGAAGACTCTCCTTCACCAGAAAGTCTGTGAAAGCATTCTCATGAAGTTAGTGTCGCCAGAATGCATAAGATCAAATGGCACACACAATCCTGCCAGTCCGGACTGTAATCGCCGGACGGTATTCCGGGATACGACTGGGGCCAACTACTTGGCAGTGCTTGAGCTTGTGCGAGTGTGAATGAGGAAAGGATAGTGGTAAATAAGAGGAGAGTGGCACACAACGTCCAGGCCATGTCTAGGGACTAGAAGATGAGGAAAGAGACATCTCCTGTGGTCTTTAAATGTGGCAGCGTTCACATTCGGTTTCATGTCTTTTATCCGAGTCACAGCCTTTAGCAGGATGAGACGGACTACGCCTGTCACTTCAGTATCGCGTTGCTATACTAGCTGGCTTAAAAGGATCTCGAAACATTTCGGTTAAGTAGGATGTTGTGTATCATTCGGCTATTGGCTTTCACGTCTCCTTATTCTAGTTACCCGTTGCCGGAGTTTGATTGGCATTATCACACAGGTTAATATCATTTCCATGAATGGATTTCTGTGTCACTTCACAGTCTCTTTAAAAATCATCCACCTCATTTGCCCCATATGTGCTTATATACAAAGAGCTTGATATATTATGGCTATTTGTGTTATAAAAATAACACTACTTAGCTAAGGGTTATCCTTGAACTCTGCTTTACATCAAGTCTTTTTTCTTATTTAGTGTTCTTTTCTATTTCTTTTCCCTTTAACTTAACTTATCATGGTATTATATCACATGACTAGATTTACTTACTTACACAACTGTTCTGCCATATGTGTTATGGATTAGCACTATCTAGCTAGAGATTCTACTTTAATTTCTTTTTTATTTTTTTCTTTATGTTATCATGTCTTTGTTATGTAATATCTTATGTACACTGCATGCTATGCAGTCAATATATAGTAGTAGGGCCAGTGTCAAGTCTTTTTAAACTTGAGCACTTGTGCCATTAGCCTTACTTGGCTCCTATGGCTTGCTTTCTCAGTTTTTTGAGTTTTTTAAGTTCTCTGAGTTCCATTTCTCTTGCCTAGCTCATTTTTTAGGGGTTAAACTTATGTTCCTTGCTTGTTTTCCACCTTGTTGCTCTTATTGTCAGCCAAATTTGTAACATTTGCTCAAGTCTTCAATAACTTCTTGCATTCAGATGATGGTAGAGTGCTTTGCCCCTGAAGAAGAAAGTGGGAAGAGCTAGTTGTTAGTTTAATTTTGCAGCAGTTATTGAGTTTTAACATTCTATTATTCATTTGCAAGCTCACAAGTTAAATGCCATTGTTTTTCAGAAAAAGTTTTATACATAGAATTACCAGTAATATTAGCCTGGCAGAAGATTTAAATTTAAAGATGCTTTTTATTACCACATCCATTCTGTCATTGTCATTCATGTACCAGTTATCAAGATTAGTTACAATTTAAAGAAAAAAGAAATCTTTTATTTTAGTTACACTAAACAACAAAACTATTCCAATGTTTAATCTCAATGCAGTATATGAAGTGCACCACAATTACATGTGGGAATTTTGCTTAGCTTTGATGAAACTAAATATAGTTGTCACTTCTGACTAAAATCCATCTTTTCAAGTTATATGGTTAAATTCATAGGCTTATGAGATATACTTCAATTAATCAAGGGTACTTGTTGAAATAGTTTTGTTGCTAACATAAAAATATGTGAAATTAACATATTTTGAGATGTTCTAACATAATTTATTGGTCAAGTAATGTTGTTAAAACTAAACCTATTTTACTACATAAATAGAACCCTTGTTATTAGAGAGCAGATGTTAGATTCAAGCACCTTAATGCAGCTTAAATCCAAGAGAATTGCACAACTTCATCAGCTTCTGAAGAAGTCTGGAGGTTTCTGAAAAAAATTAAAAAGGGTTTCATTAGTTAAATAGAACTTGGCTTTACCTTATATGATATGCTCTTGCACTTCACAGTATTCTGATTTGTGGAGGGCTCAGATATGGAGAGAAGAGCAGTCTTGGCACTCAATATGAGAGACAGGCAGGATAAAAAGTATCAAGCCTAGTCATGATGAGAGTAGATCCTTAGACAAATCCAGAGGGTTAGAAAGTGAGCTGGGTAGCTCAGTCAGAGTGAGGATGAGGTCAAGACAGGATGTTTTTGTTGATATTCATACTAAGGTACAGGATACAGAACTACTGTACTTATATCTTGAAGAAACATATTATTTAAAGGAGGAAGGGAGATATAAAAGAAGTTGTCTTAGAAGCAAAGTGTTAAAACTCATACCCTTCTTGCTATACCAATGTAATCCAGGCTTAAACTCCAGATATTTCTAGAAGGTCTGGAGGTTTCTGGAGAAGGTTAAGATGAGTTATATTGGGTGAAATGGAACTTGGCTTTATCTTATGTGGTGTGCTCTTGTACTTCATGGTGTCCCAATTTATGGAGGGATCAATTATGGGGGAAAGGGTGGTCTTGACACTTGATAGGAGAGACAGGCAAGATAAGAAATATCAAATCTAGTTATAACAAGAGTTAGGTTTTTAGGTAGACCTGGAGGTACTTCAGAATAGTCCAGAGTGTCAGAGTAAGCCCAAGGGTTCAGTCAGAGTAAGAACAAGGTCAAGATGGGATATCTTTGTCAATATTTGTACTGACATACAAAATACAAGACTATAGTACTTATATATTGGGGGGCAGAACTAGTTAAGAGTATAGCAAAATGAAACAGATGTAATCTCAGAAGCAAAACTAGTGCCTAAGTATCTAAGAGATAAATGGAGATGTCAGAAAAGAGAGTGTTTATTCATATCAGACTAAAACTAAATGATGGCAGGAAGAAGTGAAAGGAAAACAGGAACAGGAACAGGAACAGAGTGCTAGAGGAGCTTGTACTGCTGGCAAGGCAGAAGGTGTATAAGCATAGCTGGAGTGGAATGAAGTGATGATGGAGGGCCAGAGTTGCATGGAGGGGAGTTAGAGGGCTAGAGTGGCTTATTGAATGCAAGGATCAGGTATAAGCTGGGTTAAAATTGAGTCAGAGATATAGGATATAACATGAAGGCAGGTGCCAATGCAACCTAGATATGAATGGAGATGTTAGAGTAGACAATGTTCTATAATGTCAGACTAAAACTGAATGATAGCAGAAAGAAGTAAGGGAAAACAAGGAACAGGAACAGAAACAATAATAGTAATAGTAATCTGAAGTAAGACAAGATGCAGAGTTGTGGTGGAATGGTTCAGAGAAGACAAAGTGAAAACTAAGGTAGTATATACTGAGAACAGAGACAGAATGGGTGTGAGGATTGGGTATAAGCTGGATTAGAATGGGGTCAGAATTATGGGATATAATAGTATCCCTCCCTTAGACCTGAATCCTTAAAGGCCATTAGCATGTGGTGTGAAGATAACATGCATGTGACCACATTTAGTGACAATAGGGTGGATGATCAGAGTTTTGGCTCATGTTACAAATAAAATGGTTGCTTTACTGGCAACTCTTCATTTTCCACTACAATAACATGTCTGTATTCAAAGATATCATGACATGGCCCAAGGAGCACCTTGTAAAGTGTGCCAACAATAACAAGGCATTGAGTAATGTCAAATATGCTAAGCACAAGAGGTGTGGGAAGGCATGAAAGGAGAAAGAGCAGAGGAGGGCAGAGGAGGTCCAGAGGGCAGCAGAGAAGACTACCAGAAGGTAAGCTGAAGAGGCAGAGAGAATTAGGCAGGTAGCAGAGAAGTCTGCCCAGAAAAAGGTAAGAATGAGTATGGTTTGTCTTGGAATAGGGTAATTCAAAGACAACAGGCTGCACAAGTGCAGGCCCAGGTAGGACCTAGCAATGGTAAAGGGAAGCAGAGGGTGGAAAAGGTGTTACAAATGAACAGTTCACTAGCAGAAGAGTCACATGACAAGCACATGACCATGAGACTTTATTGCCAAACAAGGACAAACCCTAGGATATGGTTAAGTTGTTATTCAGAGTCCCTTATTATGATTTGGGCATAGCTTATAGTGTTGGATCTAGCATCTCAGATAACAGATACATCTTCCAATCTAATCTTCAATGAATCTGGATCTGAATCTAGATGAGGGTCAGATCTGATCATGGCAGATCTCTAGATGGAATCTTCTTGGCCTCATGGTTAAGGACATGGTCTAATCTCCACTTACCCTGAACTCTAATGTTTTCATTTCTCATAGCCTCTTTATACACACCCTTACTGCATGGCCTATTGGTCATACTCTCAGTTAGCATGCCCTATGCTCACTTACCATATTTAGTATTACCCTATGCCCCAGAGATGGTCTGTGCACTAGCAGGATAGGTATAAATACTTAGTGAGATACAGTACTTAGTCCTTAGCTTTGACCACTTTGTTATCCATACTGTTATGTTTTCCTCTTTTCTTTTCTTTTCCCTCTTTTCTTCCATTGTAGCTTCTGCTCTTCATGCACTTTGGATGCTTTCTTGTTCACTTTCACTCATAGATTCCACTCTTCTCATGCTCTAGCCTAGCCTAGACCACTTTCTTGTTATGCCTTTTGCCCAGGCCTTCTATCTCTTAAATCAGCTGACTCATAATTATTCTATCTCTTTCCATCCATTTCTACATGGATACCTTACTCATCATTTGTCAGCATGATTACTCTGTACATCTCCACTTGAATCTTATTAGCTGTACTATAAAGTAGTGTACTTCCTGTCTTTTCTTTCTTCACACTACTTTTATCTTGTGATCACCTCACAGTCCTTGCATCTCCACTTATCCTTGTACCTATGTACTTGGAATCCACTACTTGTGTTCTGGCACTTAACCAGAGGATCATCAGCATCTGATCTTGGCACACCCCTGGAAGTGTAGCTGGTACCACTTGAGCACAACACTTTGTTTGTTGCTCTTCACTTGTCTTGAAGCTTACCTTTGGTTTGCCTCATCCACAGCAAGATCTACACCTGTCCCTACCTGGGCCTAGCATAACAAAAGAAGTAGCATATTCTACTTGTGGCTATCATTGCTATAGTCCACTTCCACCATTCTGCCCAAACAACCTTCACTGTTTGATTCCCTCTGGGGTGAGTCTCATATCTCTACCTCAGATCCCCTTGAGTCCACTTTGGAATCTGAGAACCCCTCCTCTCCAGATTACCCTTCCACACCAGAAGACATGCTTGCAGGCATTCTTGTCTCCTTTTAAGAAGAAGTATGAGAAGATTGTGACCTTGCTCACAAACTCTTTTCTTCCTTGCAGATTCCCTGAGCCCAGACACCACCATCTCCTAGTTCCATTCGATGCTGACCCATGTTCACCCTTCTTTGACCCTCTCCATCTATCATTATGTCTGGTTTCTCCACTTCCACTATCAAGCCTATGGAGCTTCATCTCAGTGCCCCTGAGCACTTTAATGGCAATCAATCCAAAGCTGAGAACTAGCTGGACATAGTCCAGTTCTACCTCTTTGTTAATAGTGTGGTCTATAACTCAGATGAGAAGAAGATTGCTTTTGCCCTTTCATTCATGACCAAAGGGCCAGCACAGTTGTGAGCTGTAATATACTGGAAGAAATGTATCTCTGGCATGACTGTCACCATGGGAAAGTTTTTCCATTTTACTTCTGCATTTCTAAGGGTCTTCCAACAACAGGATATGATCAATGTGTTATAATGCACTTTTTCATTTTTACTCTTTTTGGACTTATCTTATTACTATTGCAACTCTTCACATTGTCACATCACGTGATCTTTTCACACCTTCACCTTTTCACCTTTTCACCTCTTCATACTTTCACATTTCACATCTTCACATGGCACAGATCTAGAGTGATCTAGACTCTAATGTCACACCTCATGTTTGCCTTATGTATTTCTAGGTCTTTGCTCTCTTATCGCTATTGGATAGATTACTGTACAGTACTTTAGGGCCAGCACCAGTTACATGGTCTGTGTGCAGTAGATAGCAATATAAAAGGAGATCAGCTCAAGCCTGGATTTTCCCAGTCTTGTGCACTTGAACCTTCATTGTTCTAGTACTCCTTGGCTCTTATCATTTCTCACTCTATTGCCTAGTTCATTGCCACTAGCATAAAAGCAACACTTAGGATTAGGATCAGGAAGCACACACCAAGGTTGGGTGTTTTAGGTCAATGCATCAAGTTATTGCATTTCACAATACTACCATCCATTGGTTGGCAAATACACAGATGAAGCAGGGAAAGAAAGGCAAATGGACACCTTTCCTTGCTGAATATACCACTGAGTTCCAGAACTGCATCATCACCACTAAAATCACTGATGACAATATCCTCATCAGGTACTTTGAAACAGAACTAGCATTCTATCTCTCTTGTTACATCCATAACCTGAATACAATCCCTTTCACTATTGCTGAGTAGTATATTAAAGCTGCTCACTTTCAAGGAACTATGGAGTGTGTCCACTCTATAGAACAACAGTGAAAGAATTCTCATGCATTCACCTGGACTTCCATGCCTCCTTCTACCACATTCAAATCAGAGAAAAATCCAAATGTAATGGATGTCAATGCTGTAAAGAAGGGATGTCTTACTGAAGCAGGTAGAGCCTTCTGCATCAAAAATAAACTCTGTTTCAGGTGCCAGAAACCTGGCCATATCAACATTGCCTGCCTTAATTTCCCTGCCTTTTCCTCCTCCACTACCACCACCAAGGAAACCCCTTGCATCAAGACAATCTCTGCCAAAGAACCAATAATGAAGATTGAAGAGGTTAGTGATGATGAATCTGATAATGGGGTAGTGAAAGTAGTAGTAAAGAAAGAAAAAAAGAAAGAAGAAGACAGAAAGGCAGGGTTTTTAAAATGGAGTACCTTCCCTACACAAGGTACTCCCTCCTTCTCTTGTGCACCTGTACTTGTATCTGCTTCCAAGAAATCCATAAAAGTAGCAATTCAAGTTTCCTCCCCATCTCATGCCAAGAAAGTTATAGCCACTTGTGCTCTTGTTGACAGCAGAGCACAGATTTACTGCATAGACTGGGACTTTGTCAAAAGGAACCAGTTCCCTACCAAGAAACTTGACAAGCCAATTGTTATTTGGAATATCAACCACTTTAAGAACAAGAAGGGCAAGATTACTCAAACTTGCAACCTTCTTCTTTGTTTTGAACAATCTGTTCTCCCAATCTCCTGCTATATTATTGCTGTGGAAAGGAGAATATCATTCTTGGACACCTGTGACTTTGAGCCACAAATCCCACTATTGATTGGATGGTAAACATGCTCACCATCCCAGATCCTTCTTCTGATGCCACTACTTACTGCATCAACTCCATTCATAAACCTCAGTTTGATGGACTCCTTAAAGACATTATTATCCCTCACAATGAACTCTTAGTCCACTACTTTGACTATGTTACCCCTGAGCAGTCCATCAATGACTTGCTCTATGATCATCACTTTAGCAGGATCTTAGATTGCTGCTCCTTCTATCTTCCAGAGATCACTGTCACTTGGCTTACTACATCCACTGAGCTTACCATTGAGGCTAAAAAGGCCAAATCCAAGACAACTCTTCCCCCTGAATATTCCCAGTTCTTGTCAGTATTCTCCAACACTCCAAAAACCCTTGACTGTCTTCTGCCCTCTCACCCTTATAATCATGAGATCAATCTGAAGGACACATTTGTCCCTAAGATAGGTAAGGTTTACCCCTTATTCTTCCCTGAGCAACAGGCCATGGAAGCATTCCTTGAAGAGAACCTTTGAACCAGGAAGATCTGTCCTTCCAAATCCCCTCAAGCTTCATTCTTCTTCTTCATTAAAAAGAAGGATGGCAAACTCCATCCTTGTCAAGATTATAGGTATCTTAATGAACACACCATTCATGATGCTTACCCTCTTCCCCTCATTTCCAACCTCATCAACAAACTCTGAGATACTCAACTTTTTACTAAGTTTGATGTCTATTGAAGTTACAACAATGTTCATATTTGAGATGGACATCAATGGAAAGCCACCTTCATTATGCATAAGGGGTTCTTTGAACCTATGGTGATGTTCTTTGGTTTGAACAACTCACCTGCCACATTCCAGCAATTCATGAATGATTCATTCCAGGATATGATTACTGAAGGATGGCTCATCATTTATATGGATAATCTTTTTATCTCCTTCCCTGATGCTCACACCCATCAGGAATGCACCTTTCATGTCCTTTAATGGATGACAGAACTTGATCTTCACCTCAAACTGGAGAAATGCACTTTTGCTGTTCCCCAGGTTGAATACCTTGGAATGATTGTTCATCCCAGTGAGCTTGCCATGGACCCCATTAAACTTGCTGGTATTTCCCAGTGGCCCACTCCTTTCAAAGTCAAGGATGTTCACTCCTTCCTTGGCTTTGCTAACTTCTACAGGCAATTCATTCCTAACTACTCCACCATCACCTGTCCTCTTCTTGACCTCACCAAGAAGACCATGGCCTGGTCTTGATCACCCATCACTCAGAAAGCCTTCAATTCCCTCAAGGCTATCTTTTTATCCCAACTGGTATTGCAGATGCTGGATCTTGCTCATCCTTTTGCCATTGCCACTAATGCTTCTGCTTATGCATCCAGTGGTATTCTTCTTCAAACTGATGTGAACAGGGACTGGCATCCCTGTTCTTATCTCTCCCAGACATTTTCCACTGCTGAGTGGAATTATGATATCTATGATTGTGAACTCCTTGCAGTCATTTGTGCCCTCAAAGCCTGGTGGCAGTACCTCCTAGGCTCCTCTACTCCTGTTTAGGTTTTTACTGACCATAAAAACCTGACCTATTTTAAATTCCCTTAGAAGCTTAATCAACAACAAGCTTGCTGGCTTCTTGACATCACTGACTTTGACCTGCAGCTCTCTCATGTTGCAGGTACCTCCCTTGCTGGGCCAGATGCCCTCTTTCACTGCCCTGACTTTTGTCCTGACACTTCCCAGGATAATTAGGAAGTTACCCTTCTTCTCCCTGAACTTTTGTTAACCTCATTGATGCTAACCTCTCTGCTTATATTAAGAAGCATCAACAAGGTGATCCTCTTTGCCTCTCCATCCTGCAAAAACAGGATGCTTCTGCAGATAAAAAGTTTCTCTGCTCCTGCACCTCTGACTGGAAGGAAATTGATGGATTGCTTACCTACTGCAATTGTGTCTTTATCCCTTCCTTCATTAACCTCTGTTGTGCAATTCTTCAATAATGTCATGACCACCCCTCCACTGGCCACCCTGGTTACCTGAAAACCCACCAACTTGTCTTTGCTGAGTTCTAATGGCCCAGCCTCACCACTTTTGTCTGCAACTATGTTGCTGGCTGCCCTGTTTGCCAGCAGAACAAGGTGAACACTCATCCATCTACCCCTGCCCTCTCTCCCATCTGCTCCACCACCACCTGCCTCTTCCAGCAGATCTCCTGTGATCTGATCACCAATTACCCTCCTTTCTCTGACTTTGATGCCTTGCTGGTTGTGGTCAACCATGGGCTTACAAAGGGGGTAATTCTTTGCCCCACTAAGAAATCTGTTACAGCTGAGGGCATTGCCACCCTCTTCTTCCACAAAGTATACCTCCACTATGGTCTTTATGATAAGATTATCTCCAATTGAGGCCCTTAGTTTGCCTCTGCCTTTGCTAAGGAGCTTGGGAAACTCCTCAAGTACAACCTCTCCCTCTCTACTGCATACTATCCTCAATCTAATGGTGAAACTGAATAAGTCAACCAGGAGATTGAGACATACATCTGCATCTACTATGGCTTTAACCCCATCAGATGGGCTGATTCTATCACCCATGCTGAATTCATTCACAACTACTGCCCTTACTCTGTTACAGGGCAATCTCTGTTCTATCTTATAATGAAATATGAATCCTATGCCCTTCCCTCTATCATTGATGAATCACTGATGCCTGCTGTTGCTGACCACACTAAGGCACTTCTTGCAGCTTGTGATGAAGCCCTTGCTGCCCATGATCTAGCCTGTCAAACCATGGCTTCCTGCATCTGCTCCACCTTCTCCCCATTTGTTAAAGGAGATAAGGTGTGGCTAGAAGCCCACAATTTGAAATGGGCTATTGTTTATCTGAAATGGGAAGGACTCTTCACTATCATGGAAGTCCTTTCCCTGATCACCTACCACCTCTGCCTTCCATCCACATGGAAGATCCACCCAGTATTCCATGTGTCACTGTTATCACTCTATCACAAAAATGATGTTCATGGAAAGAACTTTCCCACTCCACCCCTGGACCTTATAGAAGATGAGAAGAAATATGAATTAGAGCAGATATTAAAACATCAAGATCCCCTAGGTAACTGTTAGTTCCTGATCCAATAGAAAGGGTACTTGGCAGAAGATGACTCCTGGGAACCAGAATGGAACTTGAAATATTCCCAGTTTACTCTGAATAAGTATAAACTCCTTCACCCTTGCCACTTTCCCTCATCTTCTCCTCTTCCTTACCCCACCAAGAAAACTACCAAACACTGCAAATAACCATGGCCTTCACTGTTGATCAAGGCTTCTGTTCTTGTAATACCCCTCTCAATACTCCACCAGTGTCTTTGTCACAGCTTCCCACCAAGGAAGCTCCTGTTAAGCCTTTACTTATTTCTTCTCCATCTTCTCTCACAGATACTCATTTTTCTTCTCCTCTCTTTGTGCTCACTTCTGAGCTCCCTTCAGAGGACTTTGTAGTCTCACCCCCTGCTATCTCCATTAGCCCAGCTGTCGTTGCTTCCATCCCCATCCCTTCTCCTGCTATTAATACCATGTCTGCTGGGATTTTCAGCATTGACCTCCCACTTTCAGCCCACACTCTTTGTCAGGGTGCCCCCTCACTTGACCATATACACCAGGTCATGACCTTCATCATGGACTCACACCTCACTGTCCCCATCAGTTCCTACCTCAACATGTTCTCACCTCTCTGGCTTATTTACCAGATCTACATGCAGCTCCTTCATCTTCCTCTCCTTGCCTCTGCCCTTGCCCACATCCTCATGCTCAGATCTCCCTCATGCAAGCCCTCATTATCTCTATCCACTGTGAGCTTCTCTCCAACATCAAGGCTCTCACCTATCAGCTAGAAATGGGCAAATTCCTCATTGATCTCAACAGATGTATGTGTGAGCTGGCCACTGCCTGGGATTATACCCCTATCACTCCATTGGCCTCTTTCTCTCCTCTTAACAATAATGAGCTTGCAGCCCTTGAACATGCTGAAGCTTGGTGGACTGGCCTTCACAGTAATGGTCATCTTCCCCCTTCCTACCCTTGCTTTCACAAGGTATGCTTCCACTGCTGCTGCCTGGGCCACATCCATGTCAACTGCCCATTCTACCAATGCCTCTACTATCTCCATTGGTACCCTGGACATACACAGGCTCACTGCCCTGCTCAATGCCATGTCATTGACCTGCTCATCTCCTTCTCTGCTTTCTTCTCTTCCCATGGCTCCTCCTGCACCTCTTCTTGCAGTTCATCCTGCTTCTCTCACTGCTCCTGTGGCTCCCACCACTCCCAGGGCTCCTATCATCATCCTCCCATAGCTTTGTTACCCCCTCTGCCTTCTTATTACACTAATGATGACTTCTGTGATGACATCATTGATGAGGTTGGCTGGGCCAACATCACTGGCTCCCCCAGACCTTCCTATGATGCCTTTTGAGGTATTATGAGTCTTCTACCCCTAGCAGGGGGATAATGTTATGTTTCCCTCTTTTCTTTTCTCTTCCCTCTTTTCTTCTATCATAGCTTCTGCTCTTCATGCACTTTAGGTGCTTTCTTGTTCACTTTCACTCATAGATTCCACTCTTGTACTCTAGCCTAGTCTAGACTGCTTTCTTGTTATGCCCTTTGCCCAGGCCTTCTATCTCTTAAATCAGCTAACTCATAATTGTTCTATCTCTTTCCATCCATTTCTACACAGATACCTTACTCATCATTTGTCAGCATGATTACTCTGTACATCTCCACTTGAACCTTATTAGCTGTACTATAAAGTAGTGTACTTCCTGTCTCCTCTTTCTTCACACTACTTCTACCTTGTGATCACCTCACAGTCCTCACATCTCCACTTATCCTTGTACCTACATACTTGGAATCCACTACTTGTGTCCTGGCACTTAACCAGAGGATTATCAGCATCTGATCTTGGCACATCCCTGGAAGTGTAGCTGGTACCACTTGAGCACAACACTTTGTTTGTTGCTCTTCACTTGTCTTGAAGCTTACCTTTGGTTTGCCTTATTCACAGCAAGGTCTATGCCTGTCCCTACCCAGGCCTAGCATAACATATACTGCTCTCTAGTTCATACTCCTAGTTAGTTCTAATACAGGGCTTTCTCTGGATACTAGTGTGATGGCTCCTCAAGGCTTGCTATCTTGAGTACTTATCATCTTCTTTTACTTTATTCCAACCAAGACTGAGACCAATACCAACACACCCTCTCAAGGCTGTACCAATTAGGGTTAGGAAAAGTTGTACCAAGTTCAACACCATAACAGGAAGCTCCAGTGTGCTGGAGATGCAATGAAAGGAAATTGATGTGCAAGGTGGGTGTGGAAAAGTTCATATTGTGCCTTGCCTGCTAAGAGGTAAAGGTGCAGTGTGAGCACATAGGGAAGGAGAAGCTGGTGTGGAAATGGTAACAGAGAGATGTGGAGGAGGAGCTACCTGAGAAGAGGGCATGCTCAAAGGGAGCAGGGAGGGGCACTGAGCAGGTGGCAGAGGGCTGTCACCTGCTGGTGGTGGCCATTTGGAAGATAGGTGGCAGAGTGATGCAGAAGATAAGGCAGAAGAACCAGCTGCTAGTATGGCTAGTTAATATACTGGATCTTGCATGGTCAATAAGTAGAAAGAATGTGGAGAGTAGGCTAGAGGATGAAGAAGAGAAAGAGATGGCAGGAGAGATGTTAGAGTTGAGAGTGGAGGTTTAAAAGGGAGTAGAGGGGGAGTAGAAGAAAAATATAATAATAGTCAAGTGATGTTGTAGGGAGACAACCACTTAACTTATTAGTACTGGTGTGATCAGAGTTTAGAAAGCAGAAGTGATTCAAAGAAGCCATGGTTGAACTAAATAGTGGGGCAAGAATTAACTAATGAAAAAAGCCTTATGAATACTTGAGTGAACAAGGTTTTGGGGGAGATATGAAGTTAGGTTCTGAGAAATAAGATTTTCATAGATTGCAAGATTATCTATCATAGTAAAGTCTTATGACTAGGCAGGTGGTGCCTTGGGCAGTCATGAGGTAATAAGGGAAACAAAAGAAAAACTAAAGAGAGGAATGGAAGATTTAACTGAGTATCTTAGAGAGGTTAAGAATAGCAGACAGGTATTGAATGGCTGCTCTGAAACAGGGTTGAGGAGGATCAAAACTGGAATAAAAAGGCAAAAGCAGAGAGCCCAGGGAGCTTTGGAAGGACTATCAGATAGAAAATCAAAAGTCAGACTAAGAGTAAAGGTATTAAAACTTATCTCAAGTATGAATGAACTGTTAAACTGTATACCAATCTCCTTCCTGAACAAAACCCTTGTGGATAGAGGGCAAAGGTCAGGTTCCAGTGCCTTAGTGGTGCATGAACCTAAGGGAAGGCTGTACTCCAGAAACTCTGGGGATGTCTGGAGACTTCTGGAGGGATTTAGGAAGGGTTGGTTGATTGAATGGGACTCAGCTTTATCTTATGTGGTGTGCCCTTGCACTTTCTGGTGTCCTGATTGACATAGATGTCAGAGGTGGAGAAGAGGACTGTCTCAGTGCTTAATAGGAGGGAAAGGTAGGATGAGAAAAGTCAAGCCTAGTCATGGGGATGGGACCTTACAACTTCTTCAAGAATATTGCTTGGTCCCAGAGGTTCTCCAGAGTAACCTGGATGGTCAGAGTGAGCCCTAGGGCTTGATCAAAGTGAGAATAACAACAAGGGGGTGTTTATGTTGATATTTGTACTGAGGTACAAGATAAAAAACTACAGTACTTATACCTCAGAGAGGCAGAACTATCTAGGAGTATAGCAAAGTGAGACAGGTGCAAACTCAGAAGCAAAGCAGATGTCTAAATATCTAAGAAACAAATGGAGATGTTAGAGAAGATAATATCCAATCATGTCAGACTGAAACTGAAGAGTGACAGAATGAAACAAGGGGAAGCAAGGAACAGGAATGAAATAAGAATAGTAACAATAATGGTAACAGTAACTGAGAGCAGGAATGGTAATGGAGTTATACTGAAATGATCTGGAGATAACAAACTTGAACTAAGGTAGTACTTAACTGGAACAGAAATAGAACTGAAAACAGAATAGAGTGGAGGACTGGGAAAGCATATACTGCTGAAGGGGCAGAAAGTGTACATACATAGCTGGAACAGACTGGAATGGTGATAAAGGGCCAGAGTTGCCTAGAGGGGAGTCAGAGGGCTAGAGTAGCTTACTGGATATAAGGACCAGTCATAAGCCAGATTGGAATTGAGTCAGAATTGGGTTGGAGATATGGGATATGACAAAAGGGCAAACAGAGAGTTGAAAACAAGAGTCAGAAATGGGCCAGATGCCAGTGAAAAGAATGGAGTTGAATGAAATCTATCTCCAAGAAGAAGACTAAAATATGATAATTGCCAGCAAGGCAGCTCATTATCTAGCTAGGAGTCAGGGCTAAATTAAGGTTGGATCAAGTTCTGATAAAGCTGGTAGAAGAAGAGATAGGAAGGGACATCAGACATATCTGTTAAAATATATACCAAGTATGAATAAACTGTTAAAAACATATATTAATCTTCTTTCTGAATGAAACTCTTATGGCTAGAGGGCAAAGGTCAGGTTCCAGTGCCTTAGTGGTGCATGAATCTAAGGGGAGGTCATACTCCAGAAACTCCAGGGATGTCTGGAGACTTCTGGAGGGATTTGGAAAGGGTTGGTTGAATAGATGGGACTCAGCTTTATCTTATGTGGTGTGCCCTTGCATTTTCTGGTGTCCCAATTTACAATGGTGTCAGAGGTGAGGAAGAGGGCTAGTCATGGTGCTTAACAAGAGAAACAGGCAAGATAAGGAGAGTCAAGCCTAGTCATGGAGGTGGGACCTTACAATTCCTTCAAGAATATCACTTGGCCCCAGAGGTGCTCCAGAGTAACCTGGAAGGCCAAAGTAAGCCTAAGGGCTTGAGAAGAGTAAGAATGATGACAAGGAGGTGTTTATGTTGATATTTGTACTCAGATATAAGATACAGGACTATAGTACTTATACCTTAGAGAGGCAGAACTATCTAGGAGTGTAGCAAAGTAAGACAGGTGCAAACTTAGAAGCAAAGCAGATATTTAAATATCTAAGAAATAAATGGAGATGTCAGAGAAGACAGTATCCAATCATGTCAGACTGAAACTGAAGAATGATAGGACAAAGAGAGGGGGAAACAAGGAACAGGAGTGGGAGCTGGAATAGTAACAATAACTGAGAGTGGGACTGGAACAGAGTTATGATAGAGTGGTCTAGAGAAGGCAGAGTGAAACTAAGGTAATACTTAACTGGAACAGAGATAGGACTGAAACTGGAATAGGATAAAGCAGGTGCAGAGGCCAGGGGAGCATATATCAATAAAAGACAGGAAGTGTACATGTGTAGCTGGGGTGGACTGGAATGGTGATAAAGGGCTGGAGTTGCCTGGAGGAGAGTTAGAGGGCTAGAGTAGCTTACTGGATGAAAGGACCAGTCATAAGCCAGGTTGGGATTGGGTTGGAATTGGGTCAGAGGTATGGGATATGACAATATCCCATATTTCACATGTCCTTACTCAAAGAACTTTAGTTCTGGCCTAATAAAGGGCTTACTCCTTATCCCCATGATAGAGTAGCCCTAATATAGAATAAAGCTCTGGAGTATAGGAGGAGAGTAGCTGAATACATCACATTGGTGTGGAGGTTAGCTAAGCATTTATTAGAAGGATGGAGGTCTGGGGCTGTGTCATATCCTGTGCCAACAGATCAACTCTGCTATGTCTCCAGTGCAACTCTGGTTGCTTTCATGCTTTAAGCTACATATTTTCTGGTTCCCTTTACCTCTGTCCTTTCCTATCTAATGTTGATTACAACTTTATCTATGCTAACTCCATACCATTCTGATACAACTCTGTAGTTCCTCTGATCTCACTTCCTATTCCTGTTCTTTTCTTCCTTGCCTCTTCCTGTTATTATTTAGTTTCAGTTTGACATTACTTGACATTATCTCCTCTGACATCTCCATTTGTATCCAGGATGCATTGGCACCTGATTTGCTTATAAGACAACTTCTTTCATATCTCTATTCTCTTCTTAGATAATCTGCCTTTCTGAGGTATAAGTACTATAGCTCTGTATCTTGTATCTCAGTTTGAATGTCAACCATAACATGATGTTATGATTCTCCTTGACCCCCTCCTGCTTTATGACTTGATATCATATCTCTTGTTGAAAAGATCCTATGGTTTATCCTGGACCTCTGACAGCTTTCAACCCCTTTGTAAATTGGGGCACCCAGTACTAGCATAAGGGCACACCACATAAGGTGAAGCCAAGCCCTGTCCACTCCAGAGTTATCCAAAGTACCCCTGAAGTACATCACAGTTTTATAACAGGCTGGAGATTTGGAAAAAGGGGTTGGAAATGCAGAGTGGGTGCAACCTGGGGATCCTGCAGTAGGTAAAGGTGGAAGATCAGAGCCTATGGAAGATCATTTGGTTGCTGACACAATTTGCAAGGTTGGTGGCTGTCTTTGCATGGGGATAATGGAGCAGAATAAGCTCCTTTATGACCTGGTTCTGATCAAGCTGGCAGAAGGCCATCAGGTGGGCTATCTTGCAGCAAGAGGGCCAAGGGTCATTGTGACCAATCTTGAGGCTGGAGGGGATCCAGAGGACTGTGGAGTGGGGGTTAAAGAGAATCTGGAGAAGTGAGTGTTATATTGAGATTTGCTTATTGGTCTTCCTTTCTTATAACAGACAAACATTACATGGATTGCAATGGTACTGTATGTGCATGTGCAACTAGGGAGTTCAATCTGTGGTGGTGAGTAGCATTCTGATGGGTTCTAGGCAAAGCCTAGACATTACTTGGGAGAAAGGCAGAGGTAATTGAAGATAATTGGAGACAGGTGCAGTCAACAAGGATAAAGAACCAGTCACTGCATGAATGGCAGAGGGTTAGTTAGAGGGGGCAGTTGATGCAGAGCATGGCTGGTCACTACATGGATGGGGGAAGACAGTTGATATAGGCATGCTGGTTACTGCTTTGAAAAAGGTTAGAGACTGGATGGATTAGAGGGAACAGTTGATGCAGAGTGAGTCTGGTTACTGCACTGATGGGGAAGACAGTTGATACAGATGGGCTGATCACTGTGATGAAAAAGGTCAGAGAGGGAATGGAGGGAGGTCAGAGAGGTAAGCAATGGAGCTAAGAGGAGAGAGCACAAGCACTAGGTAACCAGTAGATTACAGGTGGGTACAGGCTGCTAGATGCATTCAGCTGTTAGGAGTGATCACTAGTGTGATCACTAGATACTATCCTCTCCTCAAGGTCAATGTCCCATCATCAACTAGGAGGCAGGAAGGAAAAAAGGGGTCAAATGTAGTGCAAAGTGGAAGAGATCTGGAAGTATCTGAAAAGGCTGAAAGAAAGGATTGACCAGAAAAACAGGAAGGAAAGAAGAATGCCCAAAAGGACATAGAAAGAGCAAAAATATCCCCAGGAAAACAGAATATCCAGGGAAATAAAAGAATAGGTTCCCAGATGACATATCAGAAAAAGTAAAGAGTAAGGCCCATGAGTAGAAATGGAGTCATCAGGAAACAAGGCTGGGATAGCAAGGAATTCCCTGGGTATAAACCAGAGAGAATGGAGGAAGTCAGAGAAAGTTTAAAGAAACAAAAAGGTTTCTCAGGACTAGGGCAGAGGGTGTGAAGAGTACCTGAAAGGATCAGAGGAGCAGAATACATTATCAAGATAATGCCATGAAAATCAGGGAACAACAGAGGGTAAGAGAAACAGTGTTACACTAGACCTGGGTAGGGACTAACATAGACCTTGCTAATGAGGATAAGGGAAACTCCACCAAAGATAAGTCTTGAGTATGAGTGGATAGGTGACAAACAAAGTGTTGTGTCTCAAGGATACCAGCTACAGACACAGGGCTATGCCAAAGTTGGATGCTTAGACAACTTGCTTTAGACTGGAGAGTGCCAGGTCACAATCAAGGTAAATTCCAGGTACTATGTATGAGGACAAGGGATATGTGAAGACCATAAGGTAAGTCACAAGGTAGATGTAGCATAAGAAGAGAGGAACTAGAAGTATGCTACTTTATAGTATAACTTAACAAGATTCAAGCAGAGACAAGTATTGTAATCATGCTAACAAATGATGAGTAAGGTATCTGTGTGGAAATGGATGGAAAGTAATGGAATAATTATTAGTCAGCTGATTGGAAGAAGAATACCTGGGTAAAGGATGTAAGAAGAGAGCAGTCTAGGCAGGGCTAGAGCATGAGAAGAGCAGAATTTATAGTGAATCATGAACAAGAAAGCATCCAAGATGCACAAAGAGCAGAAGCTATGATGTGGCAAAGAAAAGAGGAAAAGAAAAAGAGGAGAAACATAACAAACAGGATATTACAGTGTTGGACTCTGTACAATGCTTTCTAACCTAACTAACCTGCCTTGAGAGAATGCAAGCAGATTTGTTGTTAGATTCAGATTGAATAGATGAAGAAGAACAAAGTGGTACTCAGGTTAGCAAGGCCTGAGGAGCCATCACACTAGTATCCAGAGAAAGCCCTGTATTGGCAAGGCTAACTAGGAATGTTATGAAAGATACAAGAATAAGAATACAAGTGATTAAGGCTGGGGACCTTGTACTGAATTTCACTATGTATTTATATCTATCTTAGCAGTGCATGGACCATCTTTGGGGCAATGGGAAATACTAAATAAGGAATTAGGGCATAGAGCATGCTGACTGAGAATATAACCAAGCAGCCATGCAGAAGAGATATATATGAAGAGGCTATGTAGAAATAAAAGTGTTAGGATTTAGAGTAAGTGGAGATTAAACCATACTCTTAGCCATGAGGCCAAGAAGATCCTATCTGAATCTCTGCCACAATCATATCTTGATCCTCATTTGGAGCAAGATCAGATTCATTGAAGATTGGATTAGAAGATACCATTATCTGAGATGCTAGATTCAACCCATAAGCATAATTCAAATCTAAATAGGGAACTTTGAATATTAACTTGATCATATTCTAGGATTTGTTCTTGTATGGCATAGGATTCTTATAATCACATATCCCTTGTGCTTCTGAACTTGTTATTTGTAACACAGGATTTTGTTATATTCCAGACCTCTGACCTGAATTCCAACCCCATTCCAACCTGGCTTACAATTGGTCATTGCACCTAGTAAGCCACTCCAGCTCTCTGATTCCCCTCCAGGCAACTCCAGCCCTCTGTTACCATTCCAGTCTTTCCCAGTTACACATGTATGCTTCCTGCCCCTCAGTATTATATGCTCCCCTGGGCTTTCACTCCCACTCCACCCCATTCTGCTTCCAGTCTATCTCTGCTCCAGTTAAGTACTACCCTAGTTCCTCTTTGTCATCTCCAGACTATCCCAATATAACTCCATTACTGTTCCTGGTCAGTTACCATTACCATCATTGTTACTATTCCCATTCCATTCCTATTCCTTGCTCTCCCCTGTTTCATCCTGTTACCCTTC
>JBBPKN010001098.1:0-21549 GCA_038089275.1 Pulveroboletus cf. rosaemariae | reverse complement strand
TATTCCATTCCTGTTCCTTGCTCTCCCCTGTTTCATCCTGTCACCCTTCAGTTTCAGTCTGACATGATTAGACATTGTCTTCCTGACATCTCCATTCATTTCCTAGATATATAGACATCTGCTTTGCTTCTGAGTTTGCACCTGTCTCATTTCATTACACTTCTAGATAGTTCTGCCTCTCTGAGGTATAAGTACTGTAGTTCTGTATCCTGTACCTCAGTATGAATATTGACAAAAACACCAGAACCCTCTTGTCATTGTCCTTACTCTGCACAAGCCCTTGGGCTCACTCTGACCCTTCAGGTTACTCTGGAGTACCTCTGAGGCTATGCGATATCCTCAAAGGAGTCATAAAGCCTCACCCCCATGACTAGGCTTGACTCTCCTTGTCCTGCCTGTCCCTTCTGTTGAGCATAGAGACAGCCTTATCACCCACCCCAATATCTATGTAAATTGGAACAATGGAAAAGTGCAAGGGTGCACCCTATAAGGTGAAGCCAAGTCCCATTCAACCATTGAAACCCTTCCTAGATTTCCCTGGAACTCTCCAGAGCACTCCAGAGTTCTGATCTTCCTTTAGCATCAAGGGTTTTATTTAAAAAAGAGGAACTGGTTAAAAGTATACTTATCTTGGTATAGGTTTTAATAGTCTCTTTTTAGTAGGGATGGAAAGTTTTAACATAATCCCAATCATAAGAGTCATCATGTATTGGTTTTTTCATGCCCCAGCTCTGTGCACATTTCTTCTTTAATGACTGTTTCTGTTATAATGCACTTTTTTATTTTTACTCTTTTTGGACTTATCTTCTTACTATTGCAACTCTTCACATTGTCACATCACGTGACCCTTTCACACCTTCACACTTTCACACTTTCACATCTTTACATCTTCACAAGGCACAAGTCTAGAGTAATCTAGACTCTGATGTCATGCCTCATGTTTGACACATGTATTTCTAGATCCCCGCTCTTTTATTGCTATTGGTTGGCTTACTGTACATTACTTTAGGGCCAGTACCATCTACATGGTCTGTGCATATACTGTAGCAATATAAAAGGAGGTTGGCTCAAGCCTGGGTTTTCCCAGTCTTGTGCACTTGAACCTTTATTGTTCTTGTTCCCTCTTGGCTCTTATCTTTTCTCTATTATCATTGCCTAGTTCAGTGCTACTAGCTCAAAAGCATCACTTAAATTCAGGACAGAAAGCACACACCAAGGCTAGGTGTAGGATTTAGTTCAATGCATCTCTAGTTGCATTTCAGTTTCTTGACAAATGCAGCTGAAGAACCAGAGACACTAATGGAAGTTGATGGGACTGGGGAAGTCAAAGAGAGAAATGGGAAGGGGAAACCATCTGGTTTTGCAGATATGCTGCCTGCAACCTTATCTTTGAGTTCCCTAACTTGTTTGGTTAATCTAACTAGAGCTGAAATTAACTCATTAATGAGTTTGTTCATTGCAGACAATTGCACAGGAACTTTTGGCACTGCAAAAAAAACTTGTTTGGGTAACTTAGTCTCCATTAAAGCAACCTTGACAGACACTAAGGCTATTAAGTCTTGTTGCAGCTAAAAACCCAGCTTACTTGCTTATATATATGGAAATATTGGGCAGTCTTTTCTAATATGCCCATTCTTGTTGCACCTAGCAGTAATGTGACCTAGAATACCACAATTGTAGCATGCAGTGTATTCTAATGGAAAATGTCCAGATGTCTTACAAATCCAATAGTGAACACTAACTGCCTTTGTTTGAGCAGAGGCAACTGCTGTAATATAAGGACAAAGGAAAGGATGTTGCAGTGACTTAGCAGTTTGGTGTGTTCTAGGCAAAACAACAGCAGGGGTAAAAAACATGATAAAGGAAGTATTTCTTTTTTAACTTGTAAATTTATTGAGCTATTTTTTCAATGTCTATTAAAACAATAGCAATTGTTACAAATAACAAGTTCAGAAGCACAAGAGTCACATGATCAAGTACATGATCATAAGAAGCCTATGTTATAAAAGAACAAACTCTAGAATATGGTTAAGTTAATATTTAGAGTTTTCTCTATCTAGGTTCAGATTATGCTTATAAGTTGGATCTTGAAACACAACAAGCTGATGCATTGACCTAAACTCCTAAACACCTCCTTGATGTGTGCTAACAATCCTAAGTAGTGTCTTTGAATGTAGAGATACAAGAACTAGGCAAAGGATAAGAGAAAAGATAAAAGCCAAGGGTACTTTGAAAACTAAAGGTTCAAGTGCACAAGACTGGGAAAATCCAGGCTTGAGCTGTCCTTCTTATATATTGCTACAATATGTGCACAGATTATGTAACTGGTGCTGGCCCTAAATAATGTACAGTAAGCTAGCCAATAGCATAAAGAAAGTAGGGATCTAAAAATACAGCATGAAACAATAAGGCATAACATCAGAGTCTAGATTGCTCTAGACTTGTGACATGTGAAGATGTGAAATGTGAAATGGTGAAAGTGTGAAAAGGTAAAGATATGAAATGGTCACATTATGTAACAATGTGAAGAGCTACAGTAGCGAGAAGAAAGTGCCAAAAAAGTAAAAGTTGAAAAAGTGCATTATAACAGATCTAGTATCTCAGATGATGGTATCTTCCAATCTAATCTCTGATGAATCTGATCTTGATCCAGATAAAAATCAAGATACAATTGTAGCAGAGATTCAGAAAAGATCTTCTTAGCCTTATGGCTAAAAGTACAATTTAATCTTCACTCACCCTGAACTCTAACACTTTCATTTCACATAGCCTCTTTATATATCCCTTATCCACATTACCTATTGGTCATATTCTCAGTTAGCATGCCCTATTCCCAGTTTTCATATTTAGTATTCCTCTTCACCCCAGAGATGGTCTATGCATTTCTAGGATAGATATAAATACTTAGTGAGATTTAGTACAAGGCCCCCAGCCTTAACCACTTGTATCCCTTACCATTTTTTAGTCACTCCTAGTTAGTCCTCTAATAAAGGGCTTTTTTTGAATCTATTATAAAACTACAATATACTCTGGGGATACTCTGGATAACTCCAGAGTGGACAGGGCTTGGCTTCATCTTATGTGGTATATCCTTATGCTAGTACCAGATGCTCCAATTTATAAAGGGGTTGGAAGCTATTGGAGATCTGGGATAAGCCATAGGGTCTTTCCACCAAGAGATACAACATCAAGTTATGAAGTAAGTCATAAGACTTAGTATAGAATATAATGTCAAGTTGTAAAGCAGGAGGGGGTCAAGAAGGATTGTAATGTTGTGTTATGGTTGATATTCAAACTGAGATATAATATACAAAGCCCCAGTACTTATATCTTAGAGAGGCAGATTATCTAAGGAGGAAACAGAGATATGAAAGGAGTTGTCTCATAAGCAAAGCAGATGCCAATGCATCCTGGATATGAATGGAGATGTCAGGGGAGACAATATCAAGTAATGTCAAACTGAAACTAAATGATGACAGAAAGAGGTGAGGAAGAAAGGAACAGAAATAGGAATAGGAAGTAAGAATGAAGGAACTATGAAGTTATATTGGAATGGTGCAGAGTTAACATAGGTAAAGTTGTAATCAATATTAGGTAGGAAGGGATGGAGGTAAAGGGAATCAGGAAATATGCAGCTTAAAGTGTGAAAGCAACTGAAGTTGCACTGGAAACATAGTGGAGTTGACCCATTGGCACAGAATATAACAGTATTTCCCTCTTAAGGCCTGAACCCCTGAAGGCTATTAAGCATGTGCTTTCAATTAATAAGTGAGCAGAGCAGGCATCAGAGTTTAGCTGGCCAGGAGCCCATAAAAACAAATACCACTCCAGAGATTTTCACACAAGTTTCTCTTATCATGTCTTTATTTACTGACATTTATACCTGATCTGATGAGCACCTTGAGGAGTACATCAACAATGAAGAGGAGCTTGGTGACATGAAGTATGCTGAGCAGAAGCAGTAAGGGAAGTTGAGGAAAGAGAAGGAGAAGACTTGAAAGAAAGCAGAGGAGGCTTAGAAGGCAGTGGAAGCAGTCTGGAAACAGGTGAGTATGGAAAATGTGGTCAAGGCCCAGCACTTAGACCTGGTTTAGGTGAAGGAGCTTTGCCAAGCCCAGGTGCAGTCAAGAAGTGGCAATGGCAAGAGAAGAGCAGAGGAGAAACTGGGGTACCAGAGATGCAATGACTGGAAACTGGAGTGTAAGGTAGGCCCAGGCAAGTCAACATCATGTCTTGCCTGCATAGGGACAAAGGCAAGGTGTGACCACCCTGGCCAGGAAAGGCTGGAAAGGAAGTGATGGTGGAAGACAGGAAAGAAAGGGGTGCTCAGTAGCAGAGCAGACTCAAAGGAGACAGAGGAGAGTCTTCAGCAGATGGCTGAGGGCTGTCACCTAATGGAAGTATTGATAAGGGAGGTGAGTGGAAAGATACAGTAGGAGGTGAGGCACAAGAACCAGCTACTAGGGTAGCTGGTTGATGCATTGGGAAAGGCATGGGTGGCAGAGACCAAAGATGCTGGAAGTTTGAAGAGCAAGAATGGAGAGATTAATGAGGTAGCAGTGGAGCTGTCAGAGCTTTGTGCAGAAGTTGGCAGAATTTCTGTGGTAGACAATGGAAATAAGGAGGTCAAAAAGGTGATCTTTGAGTAGATAGGGGATATTGTAACTAGATTGCTAGATCCACTACTCAGTTGGTCAATCATAAGATGGCCCAGGCTTGTCCAAATAACAGAGATGAAACTCCTTAACAATTTCCAAAGTATAACCTAATTCAGTGGCAAGGAGCCATGAGATCTCCTTATTAGTACCCTCATAACCAACCACTTAACCAAATATAGCAATTTGCAGTTTTTTTGCCTACAGTCTATCTTTGAATCTAGGATTTTGGAGATTTCAAACTCTGGTTCACTGTTGATCTTAACTGGTGGTGGAGGTGGTTGCACACAATTAGGGATCACATTGGGGACAGAGAATTCAAGTTGAGAGATGTGAAAGACTGGATGAACAGACTTTATGTTCTTCAGAAGGTGAAGTGTGAAGAATGGCAAGCCTACCTGAGCAATAATGGGATAAGAACCTAAGTTTTTTTTGGCAAGTTTCTTAAATGGCTATGTAATCCTAAAGTACTTAGCCTTGACAAATACCTGGTCATCTACTTTAAAGTCCAGTGCTGGAGATCATTGGGCATCTGCAGGTCCTTGGTATCTGACTTGGGTGATAGCTATTTCCTCATAAAGGAAGGCATGGAGTAAGTCAAGGTCAATAGCATATTCTTGAGCTTGGTTAGAGGTAAGGTCACATTCTGGGTGAATGAAAATGTTTGGATGGTAACCCTTGTTAGTGAAGAAAGGAGAAATACCTGTGGTAGCATTAGGGGCAGGAGTTTGGACCAGTTGTCCTGCTGGTAGTTGCAATAAATGCATAGACTCTGCTCCAGGGTTTGATTCATTCACTCAGTTTAACCATCACCTTTCAGATGATATCTGGAGGTGAAGTGGAGGCAAATGTTGAGGGCTTGACCCAGGGAATGGAAGAAATGGGAAACAAACTCAGAACCACAATTGAAGGTAATATGGGAGGAAACTCTATGTTTGGAGAAAACATGGAGTAGAAAGAGTTTAGCAAGCTCTGGAGAGGTCACCTTATTGTCTGTAGAGATAAAGACACACTGCTTCAATAGTCAATCTACAACAACAAGGATGGTGGAGTAACTGGAGGAAGCCAGGAGTTGTTTGATGAAATCCATAGAGATGGAATTCCATGGCTTTTCTGGGATGGGAAGCTGCTTGAGGAAACCATAGGGTTTACAATGGAGTACCTTGGCATGGGTGCAAGCTGTACATGAAGAAACATACTCCTTGATGAATGCTCAAATGCCAGGCCAGGTATATTCTCAGTGGATGAGCTCCAGTGTCTGATTCTGACTGAAGTGTCCAGATAAGGGGTAATCATGCTTGTAACAGAGTATCTGGAGGCAGATGTCAGAGGCATCAGGGACATAAATGTGGTTGTCCAGATGCAAGAAGCCTTCTAGATCTTTAAACCAACAAGAGTCAGATGAGAGGGTACTAAACAAGTGGGTAGAGGCAGTGGAATCAGAAGGGAGTATCAAAAGGATGTCACAATGGAGGGTTTTGAGGTCAAAGAGGAAAGCAGACTGGAAAACCAGAGATACTAGGGAGGAAGCCCAGAGGAACACAGTGAGTTGCTTCTATGTGAACACAGAACAGAAGTTGTGTGGGTTGATGTGAGTATAGTCACTATTCCCCTTTTTGGAATAGACATTCCAACATCTAGTCAAAGCATCAGATTTAGCACCTAAATGACCAGGGTGAAAACAGATGGTCAGATGGAACTGGAAGAGGAATTCCAACCACCAGGCTTGCTGGCAGGACAGAAGTTTAGATGTAGTGAAGTATTCCAGGTTCTTGTGATTGGTAACAACATTCACTGGAGTACCAGAACCTTTAAGGTAATAATGCCAGGTCTTGAATGCAGTGAAAACAGCAAGAAGCTTCTTATCATGGATGTCATAGTTAAGTTCTGGCATGGTGAGAGTACATGAATAGAAAGCAACAGGGCAGACCTCATTATCTGGACATCAAAGTGAGAGGATTTTGGTAATCACATAGTTTAAAGCATCAGTTTCAATGATGAGAAAAGCATTGGAGACCCAATGGGTCAGAATAGGGGCAGAAGTAAAAGCATTCTTGAGGTACTGGAAAGCAGCATGACAAAAAGCATTGAAATCCCAATGGGTAGACTTGTGAATAAGGTGAGTCAGGGAAACAACAATGTTAGAGTAGCTCTGGATAAAGCAGCAGTAGAAATTAGCAAAACCAAGAAAAAACTGAATATCATGAACTTTGCAAGGCTTGGACCAATCCAGGATGGATTAAACCTTTTCAGGGGACATAGTGAGCCCTGAAGGGGAGAGCTGATACCCAAGATACTCAGTGAAATCAGTATGGAATTCACATTTCTCAGATTTGGTAAAGAGGCCATGTATTCAGAGGCAGTGGAGAACTTCACAGACATGCTCAGTATGAGCTGTCCAGTCAGCAGAGAAAATTAGGATATCATCCAAATAGATGATTATGAAAACATCAAAAAGATTGGCAGAGATAGAATTAATAAACCACTAGAAAGCCACAGGGGCATTGGTAAGCCTGAATGGCATGACAAGCCACTCATACAAGCCATAGTGCATATGAAAGGAGGTTTTCCACTCATTGCCCTCAGCAATGTGAACTAAATGATAAGCATGCCTAAGATCAAGCTTGGTATAGATGGTTGTGTGGCTTGGAGTGTCAAGGAGATCAGAGATGTGTGAAAGGGGGTAGTGGTCTTTCTTCATGATTTTGTTGAGTCCTCAGAAGTCTATACACAACCAGAGGGATCTGTTCTTCTTCTGGACAAAGAGGACAGGGGTGGCATGAGCAGATGCAGAGGATCAAATGAAGCCAGTAGCAAGATATTCTTCTAGGAAAGTTCTGAGTGCTTCAAGCTCAAAGAGTAACAGGGAATAAATGGTGCCAATAGGCAGAGAGATGCCTTTTTCCAGATTGATCTTTAGATCAAACTTGCAATGGGAAGCAATGATAGATGCCTTGCTTTTGCTAAATACATTGGCAAAGTCATGGTATTTCTGGGAGACACCAGAAAGATCAGCTGAAGGAGAGGCAACAGAAGCAGAACAGAGATGACTCTCTGGGAGTCAGAGTTGCAGATGGAATGGGACTAAGCCATCAAGGCTACAGGCATGTGTGAATGCTGATGAGCTGAGTAGCTCAATTGACAGAGATCTGGGGTCAGAGAAATGTGATGAATTGAATTTGGAATCAGTTTGGGTTGGAGAAACTGGAAGCTATGGAGGTGAGCTTGGGGATGTTGGCATGTTTGGTTCAGATGATCAGAATGAGATATAACTTGATACCCAGTCAATCAATAAATTGTGGCAGGCAAGCCAGTTGTGTCCTAGAACAAGAGAACTAGATCCATTTAACAGAGTGACATAAAATGTCATTAGAGTAATATCACTGGTTTCAAAGCAAACAGAAAGATCAATGGCATTTGTAATCACAGAATTGAAAGAACCATCGAAAAGTTAGAGCTGCAACAGAGAAATAAAGTAAATCAGAAGGTCATAAATACTGACTAACTTGATGTCTATGAAGCAATCTGAAGAACCAGAGTCAATCAGGGTGGGAAATGGAGGAATTTCATGAGAAACAAGGATAACAAGAGGCATAAGTGAAGCATTATCTAAAAGAATGGACATGTTAAGTCTAATCTTCAGTAAAGCATGGGAAGGATTAATGCAACCTCCAGCCCATGTGAAGTCATGGAGGCTGCAGACTATTTTTTTGCCTCTGAGGCAGAGGCCTCCAGTTTGGTTTCTGGAGCAGAGGTCTTTGCAGCATGAGCTTTGGCTGCCTTGAAGAAAGAATTGGGGCAGTCCTTTGCTATGTGCCCAGCAATACTGCAAAACAAACAGAGGTGATTCTCAAGTTGATGCTTATATTCTTTGGCAGTGAGCTTATCATCCTTACCAAGCTTGGATAATAAGTCTTGCTTTTAAGAAACAGATGACTTGGAGAAGCCAGAGGAACTAGCTAACTTGTTCTTTGACTCCTTTGGGCCAGAGGTCAAAGTGAAGGGTGTGAAGGGTTTATCAGATAATTTGGATGGATGAGACAACTTTTCTTGTCAGCTGATTTTGGATTTATGCTCCCAGTAACAAGTGTTAATGGTCTGAGCAAGCTGGTACAGCTTAATAAAGGTTGGGGGCTTGCCAATGTGGGAAAGGTCATCTTTGATGCAGTCTGGGAGACTGTTATAGAAGTAGTGGCAGAGGGCACCTTCTCCATAACCCCAGAATTAAGATGCAATTCTGTTAAACTCAACTATATATTTGTTGATTCATTGACCATTCTTTATAGTCAACTGGTCTAGCTGGTGCACTATATCTCCAACCAGGTTGTGGGGTCTGAAGTTAGTCCAGAGTTCCTGAATGAACTCCTTATAATCATCCATCCACAAGGGACAGAGGTCAGGATCTTCAGTAAGAAGAAGGTCATGTTCAAACCATTCCAATGCCATGCCCTTAAGATAGGACTGAGCATAAGTAACCTTGGCTTGGTCATTGGCAAAGGCTTTGGAACATTCCTGGAAGTTTAACTTGCATTGAACCAGAAAAACACAGAGCTTCCAGGGGTCAGTTCCATTAAACTGGTCTGGTTTACATACTTTGGTACACTGCAAGGTTTCAGGGGTATAATAGGAGGAGCAAGCTAACCTGTGAATGGCACTAGTGAAATTAATGATAGTATCATGGTAAATGGGAATAGATTCCAGGTCTGGAAAAGATTTGGAGTTATCCTCTGGAATATCAGAATATCCATTGGAGGGATTATTTTCAGGGTCATCTGGTACTTCTGGATGAGCACCACAGTTGTCAGGGGTATGGGGAGGTTGGGGAACCTTGGAACCATCATGGGCTTTATTAACTGGAGTAATAGATGTGGGAAAGTGAGAGGGAGCAGGAGCCTGTGAGGCCAAGCCTGGAGTGTGGTGGGCAGAGAAACTCTTGAACTGATCAAGAATAGCACAAGAGCAAGCTCTAGTTACACAGATAGATATGATAGCAGTACCAGCACAAGCAGGAGTTCAAATATACTGCTATAAAACTATAACATACTCCAGGGGTACTTCAGATAACTCCAGAGTGGACAGGGCTTGGCTTTATCTTATGTGATGCACTCTTATGCTAGTACCAGGTGCCCCAATTTATGGAGGGTCAGAAGCTGTTGGAGGTCTGGGATAAGCCATAGGGTCTTTCCACCAAAAGGTACAATATCAAGTTATGAAGTAAGTCATGAGACTTAGTGTAGGATATAATGTCAAGTTGTAAAGCAGGAGGGGGTCAAGAAGGATTGTAATGTTGTGTTATGGTTGATATTCAAACTGAGATACAATATACAGAGCCCCAGTACTTATACCTTAGAGAGACAGATTATTTAAGGAGGGAACAGAGATATGAAAGGAGTTATCTCATAAGTAAAGCAGGTGCCAATGTATCCTGGATACAAATGGAGATATCAGGGAAGACAATGTTGAGTAATATCAAACTGAAACTAAGTGATGACAGAAAGAGGCAAGGAAGAAAGAAACAGGAACAGAAAGTGAGAATGGAGAAACTATGGAGTTATATTGGAATGGTGCAGAGTTAACATAGGTAAAGTTGTAATCAACATTAGATAAAAATGGATGGAGGTAAAGGGAATCAGGAAATACACAGCTTAAAGCATGAAAGCAACCAGAGTTACACTGGAGACATAGCAGAGTTGACCCATTGGCATGGGATATGACAGGATCCTAGTGTGATGGCTCCTTAAAACTCACTACTCTGAGTACCACTTTATCCTCTTCCATCTATTCAATCTGAATCTGACAATAAATTCATGCATACCCTCTCAAGGCAAGCTAGTTAGAGTTAGGAAGCATTATACAATATCCAACACTGTAACAGCAATAGTAACTTGTACTCATTAGAAATTGGCAGAAAACTTCATAAGCATGATAAAAAGGAAAAGTTCAGAGCTTATCCATAGAACTGAAATCTTTTTAACTAATTTTTATCTCTCTTCTCCAAGGCAAGCATCTTTAGTAACCTGCTTCATTAGATAGTGATCTGTGACCTTCCAGGAAGTATTTGGAGACTTGAGCAAGTAATACAGCTTCTGATTCCTGAGACTAGCAGACAGCAATAACAAGGAGAAAAGAACAAAGAGCATGGAAACTAACTCCTATTCCCAGGGCTAGGTAAAGATAAAGAAAAGCACATAAAAAACCCACAGAACTTCAGAAAGATACCAAGGGAATCAAAAGAAGGCTATGGCTCAAGTGCTTAAGTCTAAAAAGACTTAAGCCTGACTCTATCACTATATATTAGCTTGCATAGCATATGCCATGCAATGTATATAAACTATTACATGTTAATGATAAGATAAAACAAACAAAGTACTAAATAAAAAAAGAGCTTAGCTTAAAGTAAAGATAAAAGATAACTTCTTAACTAGATAGTGCTAATCCATAACAATATGACCATTATAATATAAGAGTGTTATTGTGCAGTTTTTGTACTTTTTATTTAAAGAGTATTATTAGTACTTGAGAGAACCTTCTTTTGCCTTGAGTACTGCCTGAGCCCTCCTAGATATACTATTAATTAATTTCTGACACTTTGCAGCTGATATTTACTTCCTCTCCATCCAATTCTTATTCCATGACTGTTTTATATCCTTAATATTATGAATAAACTGTTTGCTAGCAGAAGAGTCACATGACAAGCACATGACCATGAAAATTATATGCCAAACAAGGATAAACCCTAGGATATGGTTAAGTTGTTTATTTAGAGTTCCTTCTTGGGTTTGGGCAATGCTTATGGTTAAATCTAGTATCTCAGATAATAGATGCATTTCCCAATCAAATCTCCAATGAATCTGATTTTGATCCAGATGAGGGTCAGATGCAATTGTAGCAGATCTCTAGATGGGATCTTCTTGGCCTTATGGCTAAGGGCATGATTTAATCTCTGCTAACCCTGAAATCTTCCCTTCCATTCCTACATAGCCTCTTTATTTCACATACCTTTACTGCATGACCATTAGTCATATCCTCTACCCTTGCCCTATGCCCTATTTTCTATTTAAATATTGTGCTGGATTCAGTGGGTGGTCTATGCACATCCTGGAGTAGTATAAGTAGCTTGTAGTTCTATATTAAGGCTCCCCAGCCTTAACCACTTGTTATCTTGTATATTATATCTCCTAGATTGTGTCTTGAAATATAGGCTATTTCTCTGGTGACTAGTGCAATGACTTCTTAGGCCTTGCTACCCTGAGTCCTACTTTCCTTTCTCTATTCAATTCAAATCCAACAACAATACTAGTGCACCCCCTTAAGGCCATACCAATACTGTTTAGGGTTAGACAAGTCATACACTGTCCAATACCATAACACTTAAAAGGGGTTTTATATATAGCAAGTCTCTTTCACTGGAGATATCCAATGAAGGTTATATCAGAAGACTCTGCAGGCCATATAGCCATGAAATCCTACCTTGCAGTCACTTTCTGACCTTTTTGCAGGTATGTTTGGATTTATTATCCTACTAAAAGATAGTGTTAAAAGGGTTAAGACCATGATACTGAATGTTTTCTGGCAGTTCATTCTTTAGAGTTTGACAGTAAAGATCTTCATTTATCCTACCATCTGTTTTAACAGCATAGCCAATGTTCTTTCAAGTCATACAGCTTCAAATCATCACAGAAACATTCTCTTCTTTTATCAAGATATTGAAGAGTCTGCTAAGATATTGCATATACTCACAAAGACTGGACTATAGAGGATTGATATGATCTGATAAGATCCAAAATAAATTGCCTGGATTCAGATGGATATTGTTATATTCTATGCCAACAGGTCAACTCTGCTATGTCTCTGGTGCAACTCCAGTTGTTTTCATGCTATAAGCTATATATTTCCTGATTTCTTTTACCTCTGTCCCTTCCTACCTAATATTGATTACAACTTGACCTACATTAACTCTGTACCATTTCAATACAACTCTGTAGTTCCTCCATTCTCACTTTCTATTCCTGTTCCTTTTTTCCTTGCCTCTTCCTGTCATCATTTAATTTCAGTTTGACATTACTCAATGTTATCTCCCCTGATATCTCCATTTTTATCCAGGATACATTGGCATCTGCTTCACTTATGAGACAACTCCTTTCATATCTTCATTTCCTTTTTAAATAATCTGCCTCTCTAAGGTATAAGTATGGTAGCTCTGTATCTTGTACCAGAGTTCAAATATCAATTATAACATAACATTACAATCCTCCTTGACCTTCTCTTGTCTCATAACTTGATGTCATATCTTTCAGTGGAAAAGCCCTACAGCTTATCCTGGACCTTTGATAACTTCCAACCCCTCCATAAATCAGGACACTGTTATGAAGTTGCAATGTACTCCAGGGATACTCCAGATAACTCCAGAGTGGATGGGGCTTGGCTTCACCTTATGTGGTGTGCCCTCATGCTAGTACTGGGTGCCCTGATTTATAGAGGAGTTGGAAACTGTTGGAGGTCTGGGATAGGCTGTAGGGCCTTTCCAATGAAAGATACAACATCAAGTCATAAAGTAAGTCCTGGAACTTAGTGTAGGGTACAATGTCAAGTTGTGAAGCAGGAGAGGGTCAAAGAGGATTATAACATCATATTATGGTCAATATTCAAACTGAAGTACAAGATACAAAGCTACAGTACTTATACCTCAGAGAGGCAGATTATCTAAGAAGGGAATGGAGATATGAAAGGAGTTGTCTCATAAGTGAAGCAGGTGCCAATGCATTCTGGATATGAGTGGAGATGTCAGAGAAGACAATGTTGAATAATGTCAAACTGAAAACTAAATGATGACAGAGAGAGGCAAGGTAGAAAGGAACAGGAACAGGAAGTGAGATTAAAGGAACTATGGAGTTGTATCAGAATGATATAGAGTTAGTGTAGGTAAAGTTGTAATCAACATTAGGTAGGAAAAGTAAGAAAAGAGAAGAAAGCTCAGAAGAAAGCAGAGGAGGTATGGAAGTCAGTGAAGGTGGTCCAGAAATGGGTGAGTATCAGGAAGGTGGTCAGGGCCTAGCACTCAAACCTGGTTTAGGTGGAGAAAATTCACCAGGCCCAGATAGGGTTAAGTAGTGGCAATGGCAAAAGGAAAGCAGTAGAGGGACTGAAGTACCAGAGGTGTAATAGCCAAAGGCTGGAGTACAAGGTGGGCCCAGGCAAGTCAATGTCATGCCTTGCCTATATAGAGGCAAAGGTAAGATGTAACCACTCAGGCCAGGAGAAGCCAGAGAGGAAGCAGAGATGGAAGGCAGGAGAGGAGGGGGTGCCCAGTAGCAGGGCAAACTCAGAGGAGATAGAGGAGGGTTTTCAGCAAATGGCCAAGGACTGTTGCCTGATGGAGGCATTAATAAGGGAGGTGGGCAGGAAGATATGGTGGGAAGCAAAGCACAAGAACTGGCTGCTGGGGCAGCTGGTTGATGCATTGGAAAAGGCATGGGTAAAGAAAACCAGAGAAGCCAGAAGTTTGGGGAGTAAGAATGGGGAGATTGATGAGGTGGCAGTGGAGCTATCAAAATTTTGTGCAGAAGTTGGTGGAATCTCTGTAGTAGACAATGGAGCCAAGAAGGAGGTCAAAAGGCAATCTTTGAGTAGATAGGGGATTGTGTAACTAGATCACTAGATCCACTACTCAATTGGCTCATTATAATGGCCTGGGTTTATCCAGATAACAGAGATGAAACTCTGCAACAATTTCTGAAGCATGACCTAATTTAGTGGCAAGGAGCCACAAGGTTTTCTCATCAGTATCCTCGTAATCTAACCACTTAACCAAATATAGTAATTTGCAGTTCCTTTGCCTACAATCTATCTTTGAGTCTAGGATTTTGAAGATCTCAAACTCTGGTTCACTGTTGATCTTGACTAGTGGTGGGGGTAGTTGCATATGATCAGGGATCATGTTGGGGATAGAGGGTTCAAGTTGAGAGACATGGAAGACCAGATGAACAGACTTCATATTCTTTGGAAGGCAGAGTATAAAGAACAGCAAGCCTGTCTAAGCAATACTGGAATAAGGACCTAAGTTTTTTTTTATGAGTTTCTTGGATGGCTGTGTAGTCCTAAAGTACTTAGCCTTGACAAATACCTGGTCACCTACTTTAAAGTCTGGTGCCAGAGATCATCAGGCTTCTGTGGATCCTTGGTATCTGACTTGAGCAGCAGCTATTTCTTCACAAAGAAAGGCATGAAGAGAGTCAAGATCAATGGCATATTCTCAAGCTCAGGTAGAGGTAAGATCACATTCTGGATGCACAGAGATGTTCAGATGGTAGCCCTTTTTAGCAAAGAAAGGGGAAATACCTGTGGTAGAATTAGGGGTGTTGTTATAAACAAACTTCATGAGGGGCAGGAGTTTAGACCAGTTGTCCTGCTAATAGTTGCAATAAATGCATAGATACTGCTCCAGGGTTTGGTTCATTTGCTCAGTTTAACCATTACCTTCTGAATGATACCTGGAGGTGAAGTGGAGATGGATGTTGAGGGCTTGACCCAGGGAATGGAAGAAATGGGAAATGAACTTGGAATCTTGATCAGAGGTGATGTGGAAGGGAACTTCATGTTTGGAGAAAACATGGAGTAAGAAGAGTTTAGCAAGCTCTGGAAAGATCACTTTATTGTCTGTAGGAATGAAAATGCACTGCTTCAATAGACAATCTACAATGATGAGGATGGCAGAGTGACTGGAGGAAGCTGGGAGTTGTTTGATGAAATCCATAGAGATGGAATTCCATGGCTTTTCTGGGATAAGGAGCTGCTTGAGGAAACTGTAGGGTTTGTGATGGGGTACCTTGGCCTGGACACAAGCTATACATAAAGAAATGTACTTTTTGATGAATGCTCAAATGCCAGGCCAGGTATATTCTCAGTGGATGAGCTCTAGTGTCTGATTCTGACTGAAGTATCCAGATAAGGGGTAGTTGTACTTATAGCAGAGAATCTGAAGGCAGAGGTCAGAGACATTGGGGACATAGATATGGCTGTCCAGATACAAGAAGCCTTCTAGGTCTTTAAATCAATGAAAGTCAGGCAAGAGAATGCTGAACAAGTGGGTAGAGGCAGTGGAATCAGAAGGGAGTGCCAAGAGAATGTCATGATGGAGGGTTTTGATATTAAAGAGGAATGCAGACTGGAATACCAGAGATGCTAGGAAGGAGGCCTGGAGGGATGCAGTGAGTTGCTCCTGTGTGAACACAGGCCAGAAGTTATGTGGATTGATAAGGGCATAGTTGCTATTTCCCTTTTTGAGATAGACATCCCAACATCTAGTCAATGCATCAGGCTTAGCACCTAAATGATCTGGGCAGAATTGGATGATCAGATTAAACTGAGAGAGAAACTCCAACCACTGGGCTTGCCAGCAGATCAGAAGTTTACATGTAGCAAAGTATTCCAGGTTCTTGTAATCAGTAATAATGTCCACCAGAGTACTAGAACCTTTAAGGTAATGATGCCAGATCTTGAACACAGTAAAAATAGTGAGAAGCTCCTTATCATGTGTATTGTAGTTAAGTTCTGGCATAATGAGAGTACATGAATAGAAAGTGACAGGGTGGATCTCATTGTCTGGACACTGGAGTAAGAGGATTCCAGTGATTGCATAGTCTAAAGCATTAGTCTCAATGATAAGGAGGGCATTAGAAATCCAATGGATTAGAATAGAAGCAAAAGTAAAAGCATGCTTGAGGTGCTGGAAAGCAGTGTGACAAGAAGCATTGAAATCCCAACAAGCAGACTTGTGGATGAGGCAAGTCAGGGGAATGATGATATTGAAGTAGCCCTGGATAAAGCAGTGGTAGAAATTAGCAAAACCAAGGAAAGACTGAATATCATGAACTTTGTAAGGCTTAGGCCAATCCAGGATGGATTGGACCTTTTCAGGGGACATAGTGAGCCCTAACAGAAAGAGCTGATACCCAAGATACTCAATGGAACCAGTATGGAATTCACATTTCTTGGATTTGGTAAAGAGGCCATGTATCCAGAGGTGGCAGAGGACTTCACAGACATGCTCAGTATAAGATGTCTGGTCAGCAGAGAAAATTAGGATATCATTCAAGTAAATAATTATGGAAACATCAAGAAGATTGGCAAAGATAGAATTGACAAACTGCTGGAAAGCTGCAGGGGCATTGGTAAGCCTGAATGGCATGACAAGCCACTTGTACAAGCCATAGTGCATATAGAAGGAGGTTTTCCACTTATTGCCCTCAGCAATGTGAACTAAATGATAAGCATGCCTAAGGTCAAGCTTGGTATAGATAATCATGCAGCTTAGAGCATCAAGGAGATCAGAGATGTACAGAAGGGGATAGTGGTCTTTTTTCATGATCTTATTGAGTCCTCAGAAATCTACACACAATCAGAGAGATCCATCCTTCTTCTGGATGAAAAGGACAGGGGCAATGTGAGTGGATGCAGAGGGTCAGATAAAGCTGATAGTGAGATGTTCATCTAGGAAAGTCCTGAGTGCTTCAAGCTCAGAGAGTAACAGGGAATAGGTAGTGCTGATAGGCAGAGAGGTGCCTTCTTCCATATCAATCTTTAGGTCAAACTTGCAATGGGGAGCAAGGGTTGAAGCCTTGCTTTTGCTAAACACATCAGCAAAGTCATGGTATTCCTGAGGAACACTGGGAAGGTTGGCTGGAGAAGGGGCAATAGTAGCAGAATGGAGATAACTCTCTGGGGGTTGGAGTTACAGATAGAATGGGACTGAGCCACCAAGGCTACAGTCACATGCAAATGATGATGAGCTAAGTACCTCAATCAACAGAGGTTTGGGGTCAGGGGAACATAGTGAATTGGGTTCAGAGTCAGCTTGAGTCAGAGAAACTGGAAGCTGTAAAGGTGAGCTCAGGGGTATTGGCATGTTTGGTTCAGATAATTGGAATAAGATATGACTTGATACCCAGTCAATCAATGGATTGTGGTGGGCAAGCCAGTTGTGTCCTAGAACAAGAGAACTAGATCCATCCAACAGAGTGACATAAAATGTCATCAGAGTAATATCACTGGTTTCAAAACAAATAGAAAGATCAATGGCATTTATAATCATAGAATTGGAAGAGCCATCAAAAAGTCAGAGCTGCAATGGAGGAACAGAATAAGTTGGAAGGTTGTAGATATTATCTAACTTGGTGTCTATGAAGCAATCTGAAGAACCAGAGTCAATCAGGGCAGAAAACAGAGGAATTTTGTGTGAAACAAGGGTGACAAGAGACATAAGTGAAGCATTATCCAAAAAAACAGATATGTTAAGTCTAACCTCCAGTAAAGCACAGGAAGGATCAATGCAACCTCTGGCCCATGTGAAGTCATGGAGGCTGTAGACTATTTTTTCACCTCTGAGACAAAGGCCTCTGGTTTGGTTTCCAGAACAGAGATCTTGGCAGCATGAGCTTTGGCTGCCTTGAAGGAAGACTTTGGGTAGTCCTTTGCTATATTCCCAGTAATTCCACAGAACAAACAGAGGTGATTTTCAAGTCAACACTTGCATTCCTCAGCAGTAAGCTTACTGTCCTTACCAAGCTTGAATGATAAGTCCTGCTTCTGGGAAATGAATAAATTAAAGAAGCCAGAAGAGCTAGCTGACTTGTTCTTTGATTTCTTAGGGCCAGAGGTCAAAGTGGAGGGTGCAAAGGGTTTGTCAGATAATTTGAATAGATGAGACAACTTTCTTTGTCAGCTGATTTTGAATTTACACTCCCAGTAACAAGTGTTGATGGTCTAAGTGAGCTGGCACAGCTCAATGAGTGTTGGGGGCTTGTCAATGTGGGAAAGGTCATCTTTAATGCAGTCTGGGAGACTGTTATAGAAGTAGTGGCAGAGGGCACCTTCTCCATAACCCCAGACTTGAGATATGATTCTGTTAAACTTAACTATATATTTGTTGATTTATTGACCATCCTTTATAGTCAACTGGTCTAGCTGATGCTCTGCATCTCTGACTGGGTCATGGGATCTGAAGTTGGTCTGGAGTTCCTGAATGAACTCCTTATAATTATTCATTCACAAGAAATGGAGGTCAGGATCTTTAGTAAAAAGAAGATCAGGTTCAAACTATTCCAATGCCATGCCCTTAAGATAGGACTGAGCATAAGTAACCTTGGCTCAGTTATTGGCAAAGGCTTTGGATGATCCTGGAAGTTTAACTCACATTGAACCAGAAAAACATGGAGCTTCTGGGGATTAGTTCTGTCAAACTGGTCTGGTTTACATACTTTGGTATGCTGCAAGGTTTCAGGGGTATGACAGAAAGAGCAAGCTAATCTGTGAATGATGCTAGTGAGATCAGTGATAGTATTATGGTGAATGGAAATAGATTCCAGATCTGGAAAAGATTTAGGGTTATCCTCCAGAATATCAGAATACCCATTAAAGAGATCATCTTTGGACTGTCATCTGGTACTTCTGGATGGGAACCACAGTTATCAGGGGTGTGGGGAGATTGGGGAACCTTGAAACCATCAGGGGCTTCATTAACTGGAGCAATACATGTGAAAGAGTGGGAGGGAGCAGGAGTCTGTGAGGCTGAGCCTGGGGTGCAGTGGGCAGAGAAACTCTTGAACTGATCAAGGACAGCATGAGAGTGAGCTCTAGTTACACAGATAGACATGATAGCAGTACCAGCACAAGCAGAAGTTTGAATATACTGTTATAAAATTGTGATGTACTCTGGAGATACTTTAGATAACTCCAGAGTGGATAGGGCTTGGCTTCATCTTATGTGGTGCACCCTTATGCTAGTACAAGGTGCCCCAATTTATGGAGGGGTTAGAAACTGTTGGAGATCCAGAATAGGCTGTAGGGCCTTTCCAATAAGAAATATAATATCAAGTCATAAAGTAAGTCCTGGGACTTAGTGTAGGGTATGATGTCAAGTCATGAAGCAGAAGGGGGTCAAAGAGAATCATAACATCATGTTATGATTAATATTCAAACTAAAGTACAAGATATAGAGCTACCATACTTATACCTCAGAGAGGCAGATTATTTAAGAAGGGAATGGAGATATGAAAGGAGTTGTCTCATAAGTGAAGCAGATGCCAATGCATCCTGGATATGAGTGGAGATGTCAGAGGAGACAACATTGAATAATGTCAAACTGAAAACTAAATGATAACAGGGAGAGGCAAGGCAGAAAGAAACAGAAACAGAAAGTGAGATTGAAGGAACTATGGAGTTGTATCAGAATGGTATGGAGTTAGTGTAGGTAAAGTTGTAATCAACATTAGATAGGAAAAGATGGAGGTAAAGGAAACTAGGAAATATGTAGCTTAAAGCATGAAAGTAACCAGAGTTGCACTAAAGACATAGCAGAGTTGACCTGTTGGCATGAGATATGATAGGTACCTGGTACTACCATAAGGGTATACCACATAAGGTAAATCCAAGCCCCATCCACTCTGGAGTTATCTGAAGTACCCCCAGAGTATATCACAGTTTTATAACAGATATGGAAAAAGTCACTTAAGAGGCTCAATAATAGGCTGGCAGAGAATACCATTAATTATGGTAAAGGCTCTGTGGTAATTTGGAACTGTATATCTTGAAATAGAATTAGTTATGCTGCCAAAACAGATAGTAGGGTGGATGGAGATCTTTACTGTCAAATTCTGAAGAATGAACTGCCAGAAAACATTTAGTATCATGGTCTCAACTCTCCTAATACTATCTTTTAGTAGGATAATGAATCCAAACATATCTGCAAAAAGGTCAGAAAGTGGCTGCAAGGTAGGATTTTATGGATATATGGCCTGCGGAGTCTCCTGACATAACCTTTATTGGATATCTCCAGTGAAAGAGACTTGCTGTGTATAAAACCCCTCTTAAAGATATAAAACAGTCATGAAATAAAAATTGGATGAAGTGGAAGTGAATATCAGCTGCAAAGTGTCAGAAATTGATTAATAGCATGCCTATGATGGCTCAGGCAGTACTCAAGGCAAAAGGAGACTCTCTGAAATACTAATAATACTCTTCAAATAAAAAGTACAAAAACTGGCCCAATAACACTCTTATATTGTAAAGGTCATATCTCTGCAGGACATTGTTCATATCACATAATCTAGGGGAAAATGTTGTAGCTCAGAGTCCATACTATAATATTGCTCACTAAAGCAAAGTGTCATCTATCCATGTAATTGTGGTGTGCTTTGCACATTGGATTTGGATTAGGCATTGGGCCAAGTTTTGAAGTCACTGTATGGATGCTAATGGAAGCTTGGTGGAAGATTGCAAGGCTATACCTGGTTATGCTTTTCTCCTTAATGGAGAAGCCATGTCCTGGGCATTAAAGAAACAGGACATTATGTCCCTTTCAATCATAGAGAGTGAGTACATTACCATCATGCATACTACTAAGGAAGCCCTCTGGCTCTGCTTCTTATCACAGAGATTTTTGCTTAGCATATCTGTTATAGTTTGCAAATTTTCATTTTCTAAATCACATGATCTTATCTTATCTTTCCATGTGGTTATCTAATCTTTTATCTTATCAGGTCATGTGATGGGTCACATGACTGGTCTAGACCCAGGGCATAGGGTTAGCCTCATGTCTTACACCTGTTATTCATTTCTGTTGTTCTTCCATTTTAGAAGCCTTATTTTCTTTCAGCCATTGGCTATTCTTACAAGTGCTTCTCTTCTTTGTGATGGTGCCTCAGGGTCCATGGGAATTCTCCCATCAGGGTCTTGGTCTGTGCACACTCTTGTAGCATATAAATACTGTAGCTCTAGCATATCTCAAGCCCCAGTCTTGAGCATTTGTATTCTACTGCAAGTGGCCTCACTAAGGGCTCCTATATCACTCTTGCTTTACTCTCATCACACTGACATCAACATTGATAAGCCCTTGATT
>JBBPKN010001097.1:0-21550 GCA_038089275.1 Pulveroboletus cf. rosaemariae | reverse complement strand
TTCATTTTCCCTGGTTTCTTCTTCTTCTTTGGGGATTTTTCTGCTCTTCCTGTGTCCCCTGGGACCTCCCTGTTCTTGCGTCCATTCTTTGGTGGGCCTTTCCTTCTGGCCCCCCTCCTGTCTTTCTGGATTCTTCTGGACCACTTTCATTTCATGCCTTGCACTGCCCCTGGCACCTTTCCTGGCTGTCTCCTAGTCAACAATGGGACATTGACCTTGAGGTGGGGATACCATCTAATGACCACACTGGGTGCTGCTACTTGCACCTAGCAATCCAGTTTCCCTTACACTTGCTTTTCCCTTCATTCTCTGGTTCCTCCCTGGTCTCTTCCACCACAGTACCCAGGCTACCTGATTAGCTGTCTATCTTCATGCAATGACCAGACATGCTCTGCACTGATTGCCCCTCTGACCACCTTACCACTAGTGCAGTGCCTGACTCCTACCTATGTTGACTATACCCAGCCCCAATTGTTTCCAGTTGTCTTCAGCTCTTCATGGAGTAGCCCACCTTCTTCCCCTAGTTGCTGCACAAAGATGATGTGCAATTCAACCAGTATACAAACATTTGTTGTGGAGGTGAGGCCAGCAAGCTACTCTCAGCAGAATATCCACTCCTCCAGGTCTTTTCTGGCCCCCACCATGATATTCTCTGGCTCTGTTCCAGCCCTGAGTTCAGCCACAAAAACCCTCATCCCCTCTCCAGCCCTCCAACCTCTGCGCCCCTCCTGCTAAGCATTATGATCACTTACATGAACATCAGACTCTGCCCTGAAATATCCCTTCTGGTGGCCCTTCTCCATCTGGATCTTGACCAGATCATAAAGGAGCCTGTTCTGCTTCCTTAAGTCCTGATAAATCAGACCACCAACCTCATGGATTGCATTGACAATCAATCCATCACCTATTATACCAACTCCTTAAGCTGCCTCGTTAAGGGTAGTGAGGTTCCAGACTTCTTCCACCATTCCAACCTGTACTCCACCCCTATCTCTTTGGCTAGAGTTCACTCCCCCTATTCCTGTTGAGGTACCAGCCTTGTATGCCTCGACTCTGCACCTCCTCCTTTTCTAATTCTTGGCCATTATAAGGGCCATCCCATTATTGGGATAGAGAGCAAGCTTGTTACAAAGTGACACTCCAGCACTAGAATCAGTCATGTGACATCACATGATCATGCACAAGATACCCCATTTTAAGTTTAACCCTAGTCTGTGGTCTGTTTTCTTTAAGAGTATTTATTATTCCTTTTTCTTAGCAGTGGTCATGTGATCATAAGTCATCTGACATGGATCTTCCCTGGAACTGCCCTCCATCTTATCTCCATGGATCTCATTTGATCTAGATCTGGATCTGGATCTGGACCCTAGATACATCTATGGCAGATCTACAAATTGGATCTCATCTGTGGCAGAGATCTCCGTCCTCATGGTGCAAGCACCTCTGACCCTGCATTCATTTCCTAGATACTTCTCTTCCATTCTCCCACATCCACATGATATCCTGCCATACTTATTAATATTCACCCCATGCTTTCCCCTTATGTTCCTTATCTATTAACCCAGGGTTTAGGGCATCCCCTGATTAGGTAGTTCCTGTACTTAGTCAGCATGGTCTGTGCACCAGGCCTCAGAATATATAAAGGCAAGGGTAGGTAAGCTGGGTGAAATGCAACTACTTGATGCATTGATCTAAAATACCTAAACCTTGGTGTGTGCTAATGTTCCTAAGTCCTGAGTAGTGCTTTTATGCTAGTGGCACTGAACTAGGCAAAGTATAGAGAGAAGATAAGAGCCAAGGGGAACAAAAATAGGAAGATTCAAGTGCACAAGACTGGGAAAACCCAGGCTTGAGCCAACCTCCTTATATATTGTTACAGTATGCACACAGACCATGTAAATGGTACTAGCCCTAAAGTAATGTACAGTAAACCAACCAATAGCAATAAAGGAGCTGGAACTTAGAAATACATGTGCCAGACATGAGGCATGATATCAGAGTCTAGATCCCTCTAGACTTGTGCCTTGTGAAGACATGAAAATGTGAAAAGGTGAAATAGTGAAAGGGTGAAGGTGTGAAGGTGTGAAAGGGTCATGTGATGTGACAATGTGAAGAGTTGCAATAGTAAGAAGATAAGTCCAAAAAGAGTAAAAATAAAAAAGTGCATTATAACACTGGGATTCCCCAGTCTTGCTCACTTGAGTCTTGGTTTAAGTTCAGTTTTACTGGCCTAGGCATTAGTCTATTGCCCCTTCAACTCTCAGCTTATCCTCACTTGTTTATAAGTGCCTTGGCTCTCACTTTTGTCTCATCACACCTAGTTCCTGGCCACCAGCACAAAAGCCAGATAGCAAGATTAGGAAGGCACTCCCCAAGGGTTAGGGTTAGGAAGGTCAATACATCAAGAGTTGCATTTCAGAGCTGGTTATCCAACCAGAAGTAGAGATCTGGAAATTTAGCCATGATAGAGTAGAAAAATGAGTGCCAACTGTTTTCTTGGGATCTTATCTTCCTTGAGCCAACTCCATGCTAACTCTGACTCTAACCAAGTACAGAATCTGTTTGCCCTCAATCATTGTATTTAGTTTCCTTTGGAAATAAATAAACCTCCCTCAACTTCACCCTAGATCTGACCCTTCAGACATTTTTTGGTCATCATTTAACTATCAGACTCTAGTCTAATTTCTGACTTTCTCTCCAGAAGTTATTCCAAAGCCCCAAAACTCTCGCTTCTACCCTTCATTCCTTTTCAGTTTCCCTGTTCTTATGGCAGAAGTGACCATTTTTGACATTGGGTTTTAATCTCACCCCTTTGGGAAATTTGGCTACTTCTTCCATCTGTTCTTGACTGTCCATTTGTCCTCCTTATTGCCCATGACTGCCCAAGGTGTCACTTACCTGGTCATGAGATTTCATTTTGACAGATTATTACAATTTGCAGAAATCTTACTTTCTGGACTTACTCTGCATGTTCTCTGAACTTGTTCACTCAAGACTTGAAGCCTTCACTTCAGAAGTCATGAACCCCTTTTCATATCCTTATTTCCAACTCCCCAGATTATTTCCAAACCCTGACCTCTGTTACAAAGACAACTGGAGTAGCTACTACACTACTCTAGTACCATTATGTCTTCATCATCATCCCTTTCTGCCCCCTCCCAGATCCCTGTCCCAAGCTCTGCTACCTCTCCTGCCATCTCTTTCTCTTCACCATCTTCCAGCCCACTCTCCACATCCTCTCTGCCTACCTTCCATGCAGGATCAAGGATGTTGACCAGCCACGCTAGCAGCCAGTTCTCCCTCCTCATCTCCTGCACCACCTGGTCCCCTACCTCCCATATGGTTGCTGCCAGCAGATGACAGCCCTCTGCCACCTGCTTGATACTACCCTCCCTCTGAGCAAGTCCTCTTTTCAGGCCACTCCTCCTCTGTATCTCTTCGACACTGCTTCCACATCAGCTTCTCCTCCCTGGAGCATTCACACCTTGCCTTGGCCTCTTGACAGGCCAAGCACGATGTGGACTTCCCCACACCCACCTCGCACTCTATTCCTCTATCTGCACACCTCCAGCATGCTGGTGCCTCCTCCACCCTCTGCTTCCCTTTGCCATTGCTGGGCCCTGCTTGGGCCTGCACTCGTGCCACCTGTGATCATCAGTGGTGCTACTCACAGGATAACAACCATGGTATGCACCTTTTCTTGGGCAGCTGCATCTGCCATTCTCTGGGTCCTCTTAGCCTCCTTGGCCGGCCTTTGGCAGCCTCCTCTGCTGCTTTCCAGGCCTCTTCCACCCTTCTCTGCTCCTTCTCCTTCCTCGCCTTTGTGTGCCTCTTGCACTCAGTGTATTTGGCATTGCTCAACGCTTCATTGTCATCGGTGCACTCTGTGAGGCATTCATCAGCCCAGGCCATGAGATTGTCAAAGAAGGCCATATTGTTGTAATAAAGGAAGGACAAGCTACCATTGAAGTCCCCATTTTTATTCATGAGTGAGCTAAGAAACTCCACTCTTTCACCCCATTGTAACTAAACAAGGTTACATGCTCGTTGCCTCCACAACCCTCCATTCTACCCCCAATGTTACCAAAGAGCACAGTCACATGCCCATTACCACACTATTGCAGATCACATGTCCGTATCCTCCACACCTTGGGCCAATGGCCTTCAAGGGTTTAGGCCTAAGGGGGAAATACTGTCATATTCCAGACCTCCAACCTGAATTCCAACCCCATTCTGACCTGGCTTACAATTGGTCTTTACACCTAGTAAGCCACTCCAGCCCTTTGACTCCCCTCCAGGCAACTCTGGCCCTCCATCACCATTCCAGTCTTCCCCAGCTATGCATGTACACACCCACCCCTTAGCATTATACACTCCCCCGGACTTCTGCTCCCACTCCACCCATTCTGCTTCCAGTCTATCTCTGCTCCAGTTAAGTATTATCCTAGTTCCCCTTCATCTGGACCATCCCGATATAACTCCATTACCATTCCCAGTCAGCTACCATTACCATTATTGTTACTATTCCTGTTCTGTTCCTGTTTCTTGCTCTTCCCTGTTTCATCCTGTCACCCTTTAGTTTCAGTCTGACATGATTGAACATGATCTTCCTGACATCTTCATTCGTTTCCTAGATATCTAGACATCTGCTTTGCTTCTGAGTTTGCACCTGTCTCATTTTGTTACACTTCTAGATAGTTCTGCCTCTCTGAGGTATAAGTACTGTAGTTCTGTATCTTGTACCTCAGTATGAATATCGACAAAAACACCCTCTTGTTGTTGTCCTCACACTGCACGAGCCCTTGAGCTCACTCTGACTCTCCAGGTTACTCTGGAATATCTCTGAGGCTATGCAATATCCTCAAAGGAGTCATAAAGCCTTACCCCCATGACTAGGCTTGACTCTCATTGTCCTGCCTGTCCCTCCTGTTGAGCATAGAGATAGCCTTATTACCCACTCCAACATCTATGTAAATTGGGACAATGGAGAAGTACAAGGGTGCACCCCATAAGATAAAGCTGAGTCCTGTTCAACCATTGAAACCCTTCCTAGATTTCCCTGGAATTCTCTGGAGCATCCAGAGTTCTGATCTACCTCCAGCAGCAAGGGTTTCATTTAAAAAAAGAAACTGGTTAAATGTATACTCATCTTGGTATAGGTTTTAACAGTCTCTTTGAGTAGGATGGAAAGTTTTAACAGTCAAGCCCTCAACATTCACCTTCACTTCACCTCTGGCTATTATCTGAAAGATAATGGTCAAACTGAGTGAATGAACCAAACCCTGGAGCAGTATCTACATGTTTATTGCAACTACCAGCAAAACAACTGGTCTAAACTCCTGCCCCTCACAGAGTTTGCTTATAACAACACCCCTAATGCTACCACAGGTGTTTTCTCTTTCTTTACTAACAAAGGCTACCATCCAAACATCTCCATTTACCTGGAACATGATCTCACCTCTACCCAAGCTCAAGAATATGCCATTGACCTCAACTCACTTCATGCCTTCCTTTATAAGGAAATAGCTGCTGCTCAAGTTAGATACCAAGTATCCACAGATGTCTGATGATCTCTGGTACTGGACTTTAAAGTAGGTGACCAGGTATTCATCAAGGCTAAGTACTTTAGGACTACATGGCTGTCCAAAAAACTTGCTGAGAAGAACTTAGGTTCTTATTCCATTATCGCTCAGACTGGTTTGCTGTCCTTCACACTTCACCTTCCAGTAAACATGAAGTCCATTCATCCAGTCTTTCATATCTCTCAACTCAAACCCTCTATCTCCAATGTGATTCCCAATTGCATGCAACCACCTCCACCACCAGTTGAGGTTGATGGCAAACCAGAGTTTGAAATCTCCAAAATCCTTGACTCAAAGATAGACCACAGGAGAAGGCACTGCAAACTACTATACTTGTTTAAGTGATTAGATCATGAAGATACTGATGAGGAGACTTCATGGCTCCTTGCCACTAAATTAGATCATGCTTTAAAGATTGTTAAGAAGTTTTATCTCTGGTATCTGAACAAACCCAGGTCATTTTATAATTGACTAAGTGAGTTTGTCAATCCAGTAATCTAGTCACAAGGTTTTTTACCTATTCAATGAATGCCTTTTTAACTTCCTCCTTATTCTTATTATCTACTACCATGATCTCTCTGACCTCTGCACACAAGTCTAACAGCTCCTTCACTACCTTGTCAATCTCCCTATCCTCCAGCACACCCCCTGAACCTCTGGCATCTCACCTCTCTGCCACTCATGCCTTACTCAAAGCATCAACCAGCCACCCTAGCAGCCAGTTCTTGTACCTTACCTTCCACTGCACCTTCCTGCCCATCTTCCTTATTGACACCTCCATTAGGTGACAGCCTTTGGCCATTTGCTAAAGACCCTCCTCTGTCTCCTCTGAGTCTGCCCTGCTACTAGGTACCCCATTTTCTCCTTTTATCTTTGCTTTTTCTTCAGCTTTTTCTGGCCAGGGCAATTACATCTTACCTTTGCCTCTATGTAGGCAAGGCATAATGTTGACTTGCCAGGGCCCACCTCACACCCCAGTTCTTGGTTATCACACATCTGGCACATCAGTCCCTTCTCTGCTCTTCTCTTGCCCTTGTTGTTACTCAATTCCACCTGGGCTTGATAAAGTTCCTTCATTTAAACCAGGATTGGGTACTAGGCCTTGACAGCATGTCCCATACTCACCTGTTTCTGGACCACCTCCACTGCCTTCCAAATCTTCTCTGTGAAATGCAACAACTAGATGCATTGACCTAAAACACCTAAATCTTGGTGTGTGCTTGACCTTCCTGAGTTCTGAGTAGTGCTTTTAGACTAGTGGCACTGAACTAGGCAATAGAGCGAAAAAGATAAGAGCCAAGGAAGAACTAGAACTGGAAGGTTCAAGTATGCAAGACTGGGAAAACCCAGACTTGAGCTGACCTCCTTATATATTGCTATAGTATGCACACAGACCATATAAATGATGCTGGCTCTAGAGTATGGTATAGTAATTCATCCAATAGCATAAGAGGAGTGGGGACCTAGAAATACATGAGGCAAACATAAGGTATGATGTTAGAGTCTAGATTGCTCTAGACTTGTGCCATGTGAAATATGAAAGGGTGAAATTGTGAAGAAGTGAAGAGGTGAAAGATGTGAAGAAGTGAAAGGGTCACATGATGTGACAATGTGAAGAGCTACAGTAGTAAGATGATAAGTCCAAAAAGAGTAAAATTGAAAAAGTGCATTATAACACTCTGCTTTCTTCCAAGTCTCCTTCTTCTCTCTCCTTTCCTTCCCTTACTGCTTCCACTCAGTATACTTTGCATCACCAAGCTCCTTTTTGTCTTCTATGCACTCCTCAAGGTGCTTATCAGACCAGATATGAATGTCAGTAAATGAAGACATAATAAGAGAAAGTGGTGAAGAAGTCTCTGAAGTGATATTCATTTTTATGGGCTTCTGGCCAGCTAAACTCCAATGCTTGCTCTGATCACTTACTAATTGAGAGCATGTGCTTAGTGGCCTTCAGGGGTTCAGGCCATAAGAGGGGAATACTGTCATATCCTATGCCAACAAGTCAACTCCACTCTATCTCCAGTGCAACTCTGGTTGCTTTCATGCTTTAAGCTATGTATTTCTGGGTTTCCTTTATCTCCATCCCTTTCTATCTAATGTTGATTACAACTTTACCTATGTTAACTCCATAACATTCTGATACAACTCCATAGTTCCTTCAATCTCACTTCCTATTCTTGTTTCTTTCTTTCTCACCTCTTCCTGTTATTCTTTTGTTTCAGTTTGACATTATTCAATGTTGTCTCCCCTGACATCTCCATTCATATCCAGGATGCATTGGCACCTGCTTCACCTATGAAACAACTCCTTTTGCATTTCTATTTCTCCCTTAGATAATCCACTTTTCTAAGGTATAAGTACAGTAGTTCTGTATCTTGTACCTCAGTTTGAATATCAACATTAATGATCATAACATGATGTTATGATCATTCTGGACCCTCTCTTGCTCCATAACTTGATATCATATTCCACTCTAAGTCTCACAACTTGCCTTATAACTTGATATCATATCCTTTGGTAAAAAGTCCTATAACTTACCCCAAACCTCTGACTCTCTTCCAACCCCTATGTAAATTGGGGCACCCAGTACTAGCATAAGGGCACACCACATAAGACGAATCCAAGCCCCATTCACTCTGAAGTTATCTGAAGTACCTCCAGAGTACATCACAGTTTATAACAATCAGGCAAAATAAGGAAAGTCAAGCCTAGTTATGGGAGTAGGGTCTTATAATTCTTTCAAGAATATTGCTCAGCCCCAAAGGTCCTCTGGAGTACTCCAGAGAGTCAAGAGGTAAGCTGGGTAGCTCAACTAGAGTGAGGACAATAACAAAATGAGGGTATTTATGTCAATATTCATACTGAGGTACAAGATACAGGACTATAGTACTTATATCTCAGGGAGGCAGAACTATCTAGGAGTGTAGCAAAGTGAGACAGGTGTAAACTCAGAAGTGAAGCAGATGTCTAAGTATCTAAGAAACAAATGAAGATGTTAAGGAAGACAATGTCCAATCATGCCAGACTAAAACTGAAAGATGACAGGAAGAAGCAAAAGGGAAACAGGAACAGGAATAGGAACAGAGAGTGAAGCAGGACTAAGTACAGAGTAGTGGCAGAGTGGTCTGGAGAAGATGAAGTGGAACTAAGATAGTACATACTGAGAATGAAAAAGAACTAAGGTTAGAATTAGAGCAGAATAGAAACAGAGAACTGGAGACACTTGTACTAATGGCAAGGCAGAAGGTTTACAAGCATTGCTGAAGTGGGATGGAGTAATGATGGAGGGCCAGAGTTGCATGAAAGAAAGTCAGAGGATTAGTGTGGCTTACTGGGTATAAGGACCAGATGTAAGCTGGATTGAAATTGGGTCAGAGGTATGAGATATGATACACCAGCTGTCTCTAGTTTGTCAAGTCACTCTTGTTGGAGACCATTTCTCCTGCTAGTACACACTCAGCATTACTCCCCATTCTGTGTATATTAAATTACCATATTAAGGACAAAAAACATACATTGATCCATACATGTCCATTGCACTCCTTCTCCAGTCTTGTATAATGCCAACTGGAGGTGAGTCAATACAGCACACCATATATAGCACCCTACTGATACTGTGTTATGGTGTTGAACTCTGTACAATGCTTCCTAACCCTAATGGTGTCTGCCTTGAAAGGGTGTGCATGAATTCAGTGTCAGATTCAAATTAAATAGAGAATGACAATGACTTAGAGGGAGGAAAAACCCCTAAGGAGCCAGACTGCCTGGAATGCCCATGTATTGGCAGAGAACAGTATGATGAACAGGTGTCCTGGTAAGGTTAACAGGTAATTAAGGCTGGGGAGCCTTAACCAAAGAACTACCTACTTATATACTGTCCAGGATGGTGCATGGACCATCAGGGCTCAGGGCTATCTTTCTAAATAAAGGAATAGGGCATAAGGTGAGGGTAAAGGGTATGACTAAACAAGCCATGTGGTAAAGGGGTGTATTAAGGAAGAGGCTATGTAGAATGGAAGGAAAGAGTTCAGGGTTAGCAGAGATTAAACCATACCCTTAGCCATGAGATCAAGAAGATTCCATCTAGAGATCTGCCACAATCAGATCTGACCCTCATCTAGATCAAGATCAAGATTTATTGGAGATTATATTGGAAAATGCACCTATTATCTGAGATGCTAGATCCAATCCTATAAGCTGTGCCTAAATCCAAGGAGGACTCTGAAATAACAATTCAACCATATCCTAGGGTTTGTTCTTGTTAGGCATAGGATTCTCATGATCATATGCTTGATTACATAACACTTGTGCTTCCAAACTTGTCATTTGTAACATACTATACAGTTCTCACAGACTCATATTACAGGTAGATACCAACCTAGTCTTGTACAATGCTGACTGGAGTCCTTACAGACTCATATTACAAATTACAGTGCTTTAACAGGTTATAAGCCCTGCTTAGTGTGGAAAAATAAACTGAGATTCACATAGTAGCTATCCTCTGAGCCATGTCAGCAGATCCATTGCATAGACACTCAAGTGGAATACCACTTAGTACAGTTGGCTGACTTTGTGCTGCCAGATTCCCCAGCACATTAGACTTATGAAAGCTCTAACACACTTAACACCAAATAAAGCCTTCTATGGTCACAAACCAAGTGTCTCTACTCTTTATATCTTTGATTCACACTGCCATGTCTGCATCCCATTCAAATTAAGATGCAAACTTGATCCACACTCCATTGATGGAGTTTTCTGTGGCTTCAAATGAGGCTTAAAAGCCTACAACATCTGGATCCCATTCCAATACAAGTTCATTATCTCACATGACATCATTGTATATAAACAACCACACAACTATAATAACATGACCCCCTCCCCCCACATATCTGCTACCCCAAGTCAGGGGATACATCAGCCCACCTTCTTCACTCCTCAGATTAAAAGGATGACTCTAAACTCCAATCCAACCAGCTTGGATACTCCCAGCCTAGAACCTGCTCAACTCAACCCAACTCCTACCCCACAAAACACACAACCTGTTAAAACTTTCCATCTCACTAAAAGGAAATTTTCAAAACTATACCAAGATGAGTATACTTTTAACCAGTTTCTTTTTAAAATGAAACTCTTGATGCTGGAGGAAGATCAGAACTCTGGAGGGCTCCAAAGAGCTCCAGGGAAATCTAGGAAGGGTTTCAATGGTTGAATGGGACTTGGCTTTACCTTATGTGGTGTGCCCTTGCACTTCTCCATTGTCCCAATTTACATAGATGTTGGGGTGGGTGATATGGCTGTCTCTATGCTCAACAGGAGGACAGGCAGGACAAGGAGAGTCAAGCCTAGTCATGGGGGTGAGGCTTTATAACTTCTTCAAGGATATCACATAGCCTCGGAGGTACTCTGGAGTAACCTGAAGGGTCAGAGTGAGCCCAAGGGCTTGAGCAGAGTGAGGACAATGACAAGAGGGTTTTCTGGTGTTTTTGTTGATATTCATACTGAGGTACAAGATACAAAACTACAGTACTTATACCTCAGAGAGGCAGAACTATCTAGAAGTGTAACAAAATGAGACAGGTGCAAACTCAAAAGCAAAGCAGATGTCTAGATATCTAGGAAACGAATGGAGATGTCAGGAAGACAATATCCAATCATATCAGACTGAAACTGAAGGGTGACAGGATGAAACAGGGGAAAGCATGGAACAGGAATGGAACAGGAATAGTAACAATGATGGTAATGGTAACTGACTGGGAATGGTAATGGAGTTATATCAGGATGGTTCAGAGATGACAAAGGGGAACTAGGGTAGTACTTAACTGGAGCAGAGATAGACTGGAAGCAGAATGGAGTGGAGTGGGAGTGGAAGCCTGGGGAAGCATATAACACTGAGGGGTGAGAAGCATACATGTGTAGCTGGGAAAGACTGGAATGGTGACAGAGGACCAGAGTTGCCTGGTGAAAAGTCAGAGGGCTGGAGTGACTTACTAGGTGTGAAGACCAATTGTAAGCCAGGTCAGAATGGGGTCGGAATTTGGGTCAGAGGTCTGGGATATGACAGTATCCCCCCCTTAGGCCTGAACCCTTGAAGGCTGTTGGCCTGGGGTGCAGAGGGTACAGACATGTGATCTGCAATAGTGTGGTAATGGGCACATGATTGTGTGCTTTGGTAACATCAGGGATAGAACAGAGGGTTGTGGAGGCAATGAGCATATGACCTTGTTTAGTTACAATGGGGTGAAAGAGCAGAGTTTCTTGGCTCACTCATGAATAAAAATGGGGACTTCAATGGTAGCTTGTCCTTCCTTTATTACAATAACATGGCCATATTTGATGATCTCATGGCCTGGGCTGACAAATGCCTTGCAGAGTGCACCGATGACAATGAGGCATTGAGCAATGTCAAATACACCAAGTGCAAGAGGTGTGCAAAGGCAAGGAAGGAGGAGGAATAGAGGAGGGCAGAAGAGGCCTGGAAGGCAGTGGAGGAGGCTGCCTGAAGGCAGGCTGAGGAGATCCAGAGGGCCCAGAGAATGGCAGAGGCAGCTGCCCAAGAAAAGGTGAGTACCACAGCTGTTATCCTGTGAATAGCACCACTGATGATCAACAGGCAGCATGAATGCAGGCCCAAGTGGGGCCCAGCAATGATAAAGGGAAACAGAGGGCAGAGGAGGCACTGGCATGCCAGAGATGTGCAGATAGAGGGATGGAGTGTGAGGTGGGCACGGGGAAGTCCATGTTATGCTTGGCCTGTCAAAAGGTCAAGGCAAGGTGTGAATGCCCAAGGAAGGAAAAGCCAATGCAGAAGTGGCATTGAAGGGATGTGGAGAAGAAGTGGCCTGAAAAGAGGGCCCACTCAGAGGGAGTGGAGGGTGGTGCCAAGCAGATGGCAGAGGGCTGTTACCTGCTGGTGGCAATCATATGGGAGGTAGGGGACCAGGTGGTGCAGGAAATAAGGAGGAAAACTGGCTGCTAGCATGGCTGGTTGACATCCTCAATCCCATGTGGAAGATAAGTGGAGAAGATGCAGAGAGTGGGCTAAAGGACAGCAAAGTGGAAGAGGTGGTGGGAGAGGTAGCAGAGCTTGGGACAGGGATCCAGAAGGGGGCAGAAAGGGATGAAGACAAAGATGTAATGGTACTAGAGTAGTGTAGTAATTACCCTAGTTTGTCTTTGTAACAGAGGTCAGGATTTGGGAATAACCCAGGGGGGCTGGAAATAAGGATATGAAAAGGGGTTAATGACTTCTGAAGTGAAGGCTTCAAGCCTTGAGTGAACAAGTTTGGAGAACATGTGAAGTAAGTCTGGAAAGTAAGGTTTCCACAAATTGTAATAATCTGTCAAAATGAAATCTCATGACCAGGTAAGTGACACCTTGGGCAGTCATGGGCAATAAGAAAGACAAATGGACAGCCAAGAACAGATGGAAGAAATAGCCAAATTTCCCAAAGGGGTGAGATTAAAACCCAATGTCAAAAATGGTCACTTCTGTCATAAGGACAGGGAAACTGAAAAGGAATGAAGGAGGTAGAAGCGGAGTGTTTTGAAGCTTTGGAATAACTTCTGGAGAGAAGGTCAGAAATTAGACTAGAGTCCAATAGTCAAATGATAACCAAAACAAATGTTGAAAGGGTTGGATCTAGGGCAAAGTTGAGGGAGGTTCATTTATTTTCAAAGGGAACTAAAACATGATAATCAAGGATGAACAGATTCTGTACTTGGTTAGAGTCAGGGTTAGCATGGAGTCAGCTCAAGGAAGATAAGTTAACAAGGAAAAAAGTTGGCACTTATTTTCCCACTCTATTATGGCTGGATTCCCAGATCTTTACTTCTGGTCAGATAACCAGCTCACTTTCCATTCTAATGATGGAATGGCCCTTATAATGGCCAAGAATCAGGAAAGGAGGAGGTGCAGAGTTGAGGCATACAAGGCTAGTGCCTTAACAGGAATAGAGGAAGCGAACACTAGCCAAAGAGATAGGGGTGAAGTATGGGTCAGAATGGCAGAAGGAGTCTGGAACCTCACTACTCTTAATGAGGCAGCCCAAGGAGTTGGTATGACAGGTGATGGATTGGTTGCCAATGTAATTCATAAGATTAGTGATCTGATTCATCAGGACTTAAGAGAGCAGAACAGGCTCCTTCATGACCTAGTTAAGATCCAGATGGAGGAGGGCTGCCAAAAGGGATATCTTAGAGCAGAGTCTGGCATTCATGTAAGCAATTATGATGCTCAGCAGGAGGGGTACAGAGGTTGGAGGGCCAGAAAGGGAATGAGGGTTTTTGTGGCTGAACTCAGAGCTGGAACAGAGCCAGAGGATATCATGGTGGGGATCAGAGAAGACCTGGAGGAGTGGATGTTCTGCTGAAAGTAGCTTGCTGGCCTCATCTTCTACACACAACAAATGTCTGTATATTGATTAAATTGCATGTTGTCTATGTGCAGCAACTAGAGAAGGGAGGTGGGCTACTCCAGGAAGAGCTGGAGATGACTGGAAATAATTGGGGCTGGATACAGTTGACATAGGTAGGAGTCAGGCACTGCACTAGTGGTAAAGGTGGGCAGAGGGGGCAATGGGTGCAGAGCACATCTGGTCATTGCATGAAGGTAGACAGTTGACCAGGTGGCCTGGGTACTGTGGCAGAAGAGACTAGAGAGGGACTGGAGAGGCAAGTGGAAATGAAGGAAAGGGCAAGAGTGCAGGGGGACCAGATTACTAGGTGTGAGTAGCAGTTCCCAGTGTGGTTACTAGATGCTATTCCCACATCAAGGTTGACATCCCATTATTGACTAGGAAACAGAAAGGAAAGGTGTCAGGGGTAGTGCAAGGCATGAAACAGAAATGGTTCAGAAGGATCCAGAAAGATGGGAGGGAGGCTAGAAGGAAAGGCCCACCAAAGAACAGACACAAGAACAGAAAGGTCCCAGGGGATGTAGAAAGAGCAGAAAGATCCCCAAAGGAGAAGGAGAACCCAGGGAAAATAAAAGGAAAAGTCCTGGATGACAGGTCAGAAGGAATAGGAATGGAAGGCAAAGAGGAATGGAAGGCAAAAAGGAATGGAGCCATTGGAACAAGGCCAGAAGAACAAGGAATTCCCAAGGCAAATAATGGAGGGGTTCCAAAGGGTTCCAAAGAAAGGGGCAGCATTCCCAGGAAACACAGAAGAGCAGAAGATCTACTGGAAAAAAAATACCCAGGGAAAACAGAAAGGCAGGTCCTGAGATGACATTCAGAAAAGAAGGAAAATACCTGTGAGCAGAATGGAGTCATTAGGAATCATGTCCAAAGAGCAAGGATTTCCCAGGCAAGAGACAGAGAGGTACAGAGACAATTCTGCCAAACAGGTCTCTCATAAGGGGATAGAGGATGCCAACAGCATGGAGTTATAGGGAGGTGGTGCATAAAATGAATGTAGCACCATACAGAAGAAATCCAAGCAGTAAACCAAAATAACACTCCACCAACCACAAGCAGGGAATAAAAGGGTAATCGCAGTGCAGTCATGATGGAAGTGTGAACCATTCAGGGAGATGGAAATGGATGGAGATGCCCAGAGGGGGAAAGAGACTTTTGGCATGCAAGACAAAATGCAGGGGGTGCGGCAGAGTGCAGAGGAAGAGGGGTGGTGCTTCTGAAGCCTGGTTGGTCAGCAAGGTGGGTATACCTTAGCTGCAAGGATAAGAAAACAGGTGGCAAAGGTGCCATAGGCAATGAAGGACAATGGTCTAATGCTACAAGTTTGGAGAGGGTCAGAGACAGACAGAGATCTTTCTGGTAGGCATATCAATAGACAAAACTGGCCTGCTACAGAAGCAGAGTGATGCAGCAACAACTGTGCACTTAGGTAATAGCATTGTAACTACCAGATCATGACAACAAGAGCTGTGGTTCGAGATTAGAGTTAGCTGAGACTGGAGTGGTATGGAGCTATGGGGAGTGTGTGGGATGTTGGCATGTGTTATTCAGTGAACAGACAAGATACTGTTGCGATCATTTCGATAGCGATGACTGATAACCCCAATCTAGGGCTCTGGTGACGGTTACGGTGACGGTTAAGAGAAGATGAGATGATATAGAGAGAAGGAGTATGAGTGAACACTGTACTAGAAGATACAAGTGCTCAAGACTGGGGAGTCTTGAGATACTATGCTACAGTTTATATACCTTAGCTACATGCGCACGGACCAAGACCCTGATGGGAGAATTCCCATGGACCCTGAACGGCAATCAAAAAGAAGAGAAGCAATCGTGAGAATAGCCAATGGCTGAAAGGGAGCGATGCTTCTAAAATGGAAGAATGACGGAAATGAAAACAGGCTGGAAGACATGAGGCTAACCCTATGCCCTAGGTCTAGACCAGTCATGTGACCCGTCACGTGCCTTGATAAGATAAAAGATTAGATAACCACGTGGTGAAGATAAGATAAAGTCACGTGATCAAAGTTTGAAAAATCGGACTATAACACTACCCCCTTTTTAGGTCTCGGATTCCAGACGAGACACAAATAATGCAGCTGTTTCAGTATGGTTTTCATATGGCTTGAAGAGTGAATGGAAAGTAGAAAGGTCAGTTGTAAAAAGACATCAAGGTGCAGAGGGATGTAACTTGTGGAATTCTTCGATAAGATCAGGAGAATTTGATAAATCGTCCTTAGATTGCCAGGTACGATCATTTTCTCCATATCCTGTCCAATGAACAAGATATTCCAACTTTCCCTTGCGAACACGAGAGTCAACGATATAATTGACCTCATATTCTTCATGACCTTCTTCAGTGACCAAAATAGGATCAGGAGTGAGAATATCCTGTCCACGGAGTGAGGGTAAATATGGTTTTATGTGTGAAATGTTGACAGTGGAATGAATACGCATAGTGGAGGGAAGACGAAGTCGAACAGCGTGTGGAATAACTTCAAGGATAGTAAAAGGACCAATCCATCGTTTAGTGAGCTTTTTTGATGGATAGGGAAGCGTGAGGTTTTTTGTGGAAAGAAGTACTTGTTGCCCCTTAGTGTACGAAGGAAGCTGTGTTTTATTTTGTTTCATCATTCTTTTCTGTGTTTCTTGTAATGCTTCTTTTACTTCCTTAAATGATTTTGCCATATCACGAAGGAAATGGGATGAAGGATGAGTGGATTGCGGAGCTTCGAAACCAAATTGGGGATGATAAGTCTTTGTGATTTCGAAGGGTGAAGTTTTAGTGGAAGTTGAATAGGAGTTGTTATGATGGTATTCCGCTATTTTAATCCAGTCTGCCCATAATTCCTGTCATTTAGCAATAAAGTTACGAAGATATTGTTTGAGTTCCCTGTTAATCCGCTCCATTTGGCCATCCGTTCGTGGGTGATAAGCTGTAGAGATCTTCTGTTTAATTTGAAGAATCTCGTTAAGCTGCCTGGAAAATTCTGAAATGAACTGCGGTCCCCAGTCCGAGACTATTGAGGATGGTAGTCCATGTCGCGACCATACGTTATCTCTGAAAAGTTCTGCAACATAAAGGGAAGAAAGAGAAGAAAAACAAGGAATAAAAACAACTTCTTTTGAAAACCGATCAACGACTACCATAATGGCATCGAAACCCTTTGAAACTGGAAGTCCAGTGATGAAATCAATAGAAATATCTGTCCATGGAATAGATGCTAAAGGAAGTGGTTGAATAGGAACAATGGCTTCTGAACCCTTGGATGTTGCACATGTAGAACAATGCGAGACGAAATTTGCAACATCTTCCTTGAGTCCAGGCCAATAATAATAGCGAGACAAAAGTTGCTTAGTTCTAGTTTGGCCTGCATGACCACCAAGCGGGGATGAATGAAAAAGATTAAGTGCTTCTATCTGTAAAGTTTCAGGAATAAATACTTGTTCTCTTCGATTCAGATAGACCTTGCTCTCTGGACTATAACACCAGGGATCCAAGAGTCGTAGGTCCACTGATTCTTGTTGTACACGAGTAAAAAAGGAAGAAGAAAGGGAAGTGAAACGTTGAGAAAAGCGATGAGGAGGAAGCATAATAACTTGTTTGTTTGTTTCCAGTTTATTTTCAAAATGATCCTGCCTCTGAGATAAGGCATCCGCCCTCCCATTGGTAGAGCCAGGTTTATAACACATCTGAAAATTAAATTCGGCGAGTGCCGCTTGCCAACATGCTTGACGAGGGGAAAGATTTTGAGGCCTTTTCCAGTACTCTAGATTCTTGTGATCGGTCCAGATCTCAAAAGAGTCTCGACCAATCAAGTAATGGCGCCATTCGCGGAGCGCACGAATAACCACTAGCAGTTCTTTGTCATATATGGGATAATTCAATTCGGCTACGTCCAAAGAATGAGAAATATATGCAGTCGGTCGCCAAAGTCCATCTTCATGTTGGTAAGAAATAACAGCTCCAGTGGCAACATCTGAAGCGTCTGTTTCAATCCACACTGGCTTGGAGGAATCGGGGTAACACAGGAGTGGTTCGGAAGTAAGGATTTCTTTAAAACGAATGAATGCTGTCATGCATGCTGTTGTCCATTCGAATTTGACATCCTTTTTGGTAAGGGAATTAAGAGGTCGGGCGATATCAGCGAAATTAGGGACAAATCTCCTGTAATAATTGGCAAGCCCTAAAAAGGCTTGGATCTGTTTGACTGTTCTAGGAATAGGCCAATTGCGAATGGCACTTGTTTTGTTGAGTTGCATTTGTACCCCCTTTTTAGATACAACCATTCCTAGATAATCAACTTGTTCTTGTGCGAAGTGACACTTTGATGGTTTGAGGAAAAGGTCATTGTCACGAAGATGACCCAATACTTCTGCAACGATTTTGAGATGTTGATTTCTGTTCTTTCCTTTTGTAAAGATCATGATGTCATTGATATATATGACAACATGCTCCCACATATCGTGGAAGATATTGTTGACCATAGCCTGAAAAGTCCTGGGTGAGTTGCACATGCCAAAATACATCACCAACGGTTCATAAGCTCCTATAGGGGTGGTAAATGCTCCTTTCCATTCATCACCTTCTTTCATTTGAATATTGTTATATCCCCATCGTAAATCAAGAGTTGTAAACATGTCGGCTCCATTTAACCTGTCAATGAGTGTCGATATGAGTGGTAATGGATAATTGTTTTTTACTGTATGTTCATTGAGATATCGATAATCAATGACCATACGTTTACCGCCATCTTTCTTTCCAATAAAAAATACTGGAGACATTTGAGGAGACTTGAATGATTGAATATATCCTTTTCTCATTTCCTTGTCTATGAATTCTCGTACTTCCTTCATTTCTTCATTTGAGAGTGGGATAATATGACCCTTTTTCGGAATAAAATCTTCCTTAAGATCTACTGCATGATCCCAGGGTTTTCGGGTAGGCATGCATTCTGATTCGTGCTGTGAAAAAACAGGTAAAAACTCCCACAATTCTTTTGGTACTTCTTTTTGTAGTTGTGTTTGTTCTTCAGTGGTCACTTTTCTTGCCATTATATGTGACTCGCAATCTGCCGTGCACCTAGAGAAATTAATTGTTTTCTTTACCCAATCAATTTCCGGATTATGTCTTGTAAACCAATCGAAACCTATAAGAAGGTCAAGTGGTCCTAAGGATGAAACATAAGCAACGGTTCGTTCCCGATGCCATTTTCCGTTATGTCCCTTGATTGCTATATAAATTATCACGTAAGTAGTTATTTTACCGATTGATCCTTCCGTTCTGTCTGCATTGAATACAGTTAGTGGTCTTGGCATACTTTTTTCATGTAAGCCGTGTTTCCACATGAACTTTTGATCTATAAATGTTACTGAGGCTCCTGAATCAATAATAGCAAAAGTTAATCCGCAAGATTCCATTTTTAAACCTTTTCTTCCTTTTACTTCTCCATCAATCTTTACACTTACCCCTAATTCATCTCATTGCTTTCTGTTAAATAGTTTGGCTAGATCTTGTCGCTCTTCGCTTCCTATAGCAATTAACTGTCCATTAGTTTCTTCTGACGGAATTAAGCACCCAATCTCCAGGGCCACGCTCGAACGAGACGCTGTCATGGAGGAAACACTTTTCCATTTCATTGTGGACATATCAAAAGAATTAGGAAGTAAAAACGATTTGCATACTGGGATTCTTGACTCTAACCGATCAAGTTTCCCTACTCTTTTCCCACCACATCCTTCTGCTTTCGTTCTGTTTCAAACAAGTCTTGGAAGTAAGCCCTAGCTTCTTCCATACTTCCCCACGATGCTGCCGGAATCTCTTGGAACCTAGCAGCATCTGCCATATTGTAAACTGGTCCAATACCTGTTGGTTTGGCCGATTGCCATCCGTTCTTGTCAGGGGCTGAGAATTCCCCAAATCTTACCGGTTGCACGAATTGCGCTTGAGCCGGTTGCTGCCTTTGTTGTTGTCCTTGTTGTTGTTGTCCCCTGAAATTGTTTGAGGGCCTTGGTGCTGCAGGATTAAACTGTCCTCGGCATTCTCTCGCAAAGTGCCCTGCTTTTCCACACTTGAAACAGGTGCGGACCAGCATGTTCACCGTCACCGCTCCCTGTCTATCCACATCCATGGGTGCTCCCCTTCCTGGTTGAATTCCTGTACTAGTGAACCGAGGAGTGGGAGTGAAATTGGATGGAGGGAGTCCTCTCGGTGGTGGGAAACGTCCTTGAAATCGGGGAGCCGAGCGCTCTACCGCCATGCACTCAAAGCCTCTCCCAATTGTTCTCATCTGCTCTACTAGATCAAAGAAATCTTCTTTGATCCCTTGCATGATCGCTTGCTGGTACACTCTGTAGTGCACCTGCTCTCGTAACATTTTCGCAGCATGTTCGAAGCTAACTCCAGCATCCTTCCTCAGTACTTCGAATGCCTGCAGGTAATCGTCAATTGAATTACCCTGCCTTAAACCTTCCAACTTTTTCATCGCATCATGCACCATTTCTTGAATCCTAAAGTAGGACCGCATCTCAATTGCGATCCCTGCGAAATCTGGCCATGCTGCGTCTCCTTTCCTCAGCCCTTGACCATCATAGTCTCCTTCGGCGTTGATATACTTTTCCAATGTTATTTGGGCAAATCCTTCTGCCCTGCCTTCTAGATGAGAAAGTACTGCCGCACATTGTTGTCTGTTTGTTTTCCACTCCTGCTCGACTACCCATATCGAGAGGAGGGCAAACCACTTTCTCCATTTCGTCTTATCTCCGTTCCATGTCCTGGGGTCCCTAATCTTTCTCGAAGCTCCCATCTTCGAAAGTTTGGCGGCCAGTTCTCTCATCGTATTGCCACTGTCCATAGCTCCACTCCCAAAGGTCGTTGTAAGGGTCGAGGGCTGGAAGAGCAGGAGGTGGTGAGATGGTCCGGGTGACTGCTGGGGAAGGGTAGGCTGTTCTAGGAGAATTGACCCTAGCTCTATGTCTTGGTTCTCTGGCGATGACGACAAGCTGTCGGGTCCTTGATACTGCGGTTGGTTGAATGGGGCTGACACGTTGGGCTAGTGTCTGGGGGCGTTGGTTAACTGTTTTAAGAGTGGAGGAGGGACGAAGTGATCTTAAACGTTCTGAGACTGCTACTTTCCGATCTCTACCCTTTGCTGCTGTAAAATCCCTCCTTGTCTGTTCGTCAAACTTGTTAAATCTCCATTGAAACAATTGTCTACCAAAATCGTTGTCTTCAAATCCAAGTGATGCTTCGATGATGAAACCGGTTAACTCTTCTTCGTGTCCCCAGGGGAACTCTTTGCACATATGGGCGTACAGTTTCTTGTTTCGGCCCTAAGACTGGTATTGGTAGTCTTGAGCAAGTGTTGTGATCGTTTCGATAGCGATGACTGATAACCCCAATCTAGGGCTCCGGTGACAGTTATGGTGACGGTTAAGAGAAGATGAGATGATATAGAGAGAAGGAGTATGAGTGAACACTGTACTAGAAGATACAAGTGCTCAAGACTGGGGAGTCTTGAGATACTATGCTACAGTTTATATACCTTAGCT